>JAMXBD010004226.1:0-76970 GCA_024138025.1 Combretum micranthum | reverse complement strand
CATGGCTTTGCAAAGCTACATGTGTAGCATCTGCAGGAGGATTTGGAGGAGGGGCGGCTTGTTGCCCTTCTTCCATATTGGGTTGATTGAGGCGCTTTCCTCCTGACGTCTCCTTCTTCTACCTCGGCTGTAGCAATTTTATTTTTGTCTAGTTAAGTAATCTTCTCAATATATGCTATTAATGTTTTCAAACGAGGTAACGGAAATAAAAGAAGTAGTAATACGAGCGGAAAAATACAAGTGTGAAAAGGTAAATCATGGAATTTAAGTAATAAAATTCTGAGATCATAAAACATAAATAGAGCTTTATTGATATTTAAGCCACACATGCAAAAATCCTTGTAATCAAAAGTCAAGTAGAATTTTACACTAGAAGCAACAACGAACAATTCAACATGTAACAATAACAATCACAATGTCAAAAACCACTAAAGCAACTAAGCAGCATTCTATGAGTCTCATTATATCACCTATGAAGGTTTTGCGATACTAAGCGGTTGTTTCCTAGTGGTTACTATCCACAAGGGTTAGAGTGATAGGATTTTAGGGCCGATACTATGGTCGTCTTCCCATCTAAGTCTTCCTTAGTAATTCTATTCTATCCTTCCTTTTTCCTTTCTTAAGGCTATTTATTTGTAGTTATGATTGTAAACTCTTAACCATGCTCTGATACCAACTTAAACTGTCACGCCCCAAAGGGTACCCTAAACGCGACAGTCCACCACACGCGATACTTAAACTTAAGTATGACCACCTTAGTCATCCCATAAGTTTACATATCGAGTGTAAGGTGTACTTTCACAACTTTTAGGATCACACTTTGATTCGAGTAGTCTTAAGAAAGCATACATAGCATTAAGAATATAAATCACAACAAGATAAACAGTTAACTTTACAAAAGCCAAGGGGGCATACCCCCGCCAAAATAATAGGAGTCTACATCGTTTAGCTCCAATTACAAATATATGAATCTACATTAAAGAGATTTTCCTAGAAGTCCACGCCTACACTAGGTCCCGACTTCCTCAAAAGCTCTTTAATTCCATGTGATAAACCTGCACAAAATGTCCTCTCGGAACATCCAAAAATAGGAACGCTGCAACAAAAACTGTTGGGGTATAAGCTAATGCTTAGTGAGATTCATTTTCTTCAAGTAACATGCCCGACCAAGCTAAAATATCTATACAAGCAAGTTATAATTAAGCAACCATATGAATGCACAAGCATATGAGCAAACAAGCATATGACTTTCCGGTAGTCATAAGTGAATGAATTTACGCCCTCCATTCGGGGTTTGGGGTAGTTCATAAGTCATGCAACTACAATTCCAAAGTTGGTCCATAAGACATGCAACCATAGTCCCAATCTTAAGTGGGGTGGTCCATAAGACATGCAACCACAATTTTTAATGTTGGTCCATAAGTCATGCAACCATAGTTTCATTATTCGAATGGGGTGGTCCATAAGTCATGCAACCCTAGTCCCCTTCATTAAAGACCCGCTGCCTCCCAACACCTTTGTCCCACCAAAGACATACTCGACAATGATATACTCACTACGTGATATGCATGTACAATTTATTCATATAATCATGATATTAATTAGATAATTTAAAAGTGACCATACAATTTCAGACATTCCAAATCTATACTAGCTCATACAAGATTATTGCAACAAAGCTTGCCTCGATATACTTATCGTTCATTCATGCAAGTTTAGATCACCATTCAATCACAATTTTATCTTTTCCTAAGTCTAATGCCACTACTACTACAAGCACATCCAAGAGCATAATTAATTGAGAAATGAACTCACTTGTCCATGTAGTGAAAATCCACTAGTCGTAATAGTCCTCGGGAAGTGGTAACCCGTCCTCCAATTCACCTAGGTACAAAGAATACCCTCAATGAGTATCTCTCAAGTTCTATTAAACTTAACAATTTTATTTACTAAGTTCGTCAATTTCCGTCTAGGTTGAATCCTTAACTTAAAAAGGTCATATCTAACTCATTTTAACTCGGAATTTAGCTTATAATATACCGATTTATACCTACTTCGAAAGAGCTATCCATTTCTAAAGTTAATTCAAACATTTAAGGTCATTTAAGGGTCGGAAACGTACTGTACAGTAGGGTTGCGAAAATTCCAGATTTGAGCCTTTGTGAAAAATTGCCATATCTACTCTATTTAACTACTTAGGTTAACTCATATTAGTCCTAAACTTGCAAGGAGATCCTCTAAACAAAATTAAGAGATTACATACTTATCTAATCCCAAACATAATGTTCAAAAGAAACTTCTAAGAATCCATATTCATAAAACCGAAATTCACAAGTTGAAACTCATTGTCTTGTTTTGAGTAATTCCTTTACTAAAACTCACTTAGTTCAATGAAAATAATTTTTCCTATATTATGTATCATCAAAGCATTCCATTTTCAATATAAAATACTTGTTTTGAGATCAAAAAGAAGGTTTTCAAAATTGGTCTCTCATAATTACGAATTTCCACTTTGAAACTTACAATGAAAACAAGACCTAAATATTGTCTTCTACAAAGCACTTGATTTATGCAATACTTTTAGGAAAACCCATTCAAACTTATGAAAATCCATTCCTTAAGATATCTATATCAAGAGCCTCTTATATTTTTGTCTAAATCTTCATTTTAAAGTTGATTGATGGGTTCCAAAAATAGGTCTTGGTCTTGATCCGAATTTTCATAAATTTATTTTGGACATATCTCTTGAGAAAATTCATCAAAACTCATGAAAACAACCCATTACATATTATATCTCAAGAACCCTTCATTTCTTGAATAAAATCCTCATTTGTGAGTTGGAAAACATGTTTTTATTTTGGATCTTTGTCTTGATCCGAAAATACAATTTTTGTTTTTGAAAATCAACTTTGATTCTTGTAAGATGAAGCCTTGATGATATACATCCATCAAACCTTCATTTTCTTAACAAAAGCTTCCATTTTAAGACTTGAAAGAGGGTTTTTAAAATAGGGCATTGACAAGTTACGAATTTTTCTTTTTCATTCCAACTTGAATCTAAGATCTACTCAATATATAACCATGAAAGCATAAGAAAAACTTAGTAATAGCCTTAACTTCTAGATCTACACATAAACATAACTAAAGCTTGATAAAACTCTAGATCTACAAGCTATCACAAAAACAAGAAGATAAACAAGCCTTCCATATAACAAAAATACTAAGAACAAAAGAGATCTTCATCTAGAGGAGTGTTTCACTTCTTGGCATCATCATCCATAGCCTTTTAAGCTTGTGGAATGTCCTTTGATGCATGAAACATCCATGGTATCATCCTAGAACATCTTATAAGAGCAAAAAGGGAAAGATTACCTCAAATATTGCAAGAAATATATGTGGAAGCAAGAAAGAAAAATGGGGACAGCTTGTTTGTGAAGAAGACAAGCCAAGAAGAAGAGAAAAGAGAGGGAAAAAGAGAGAGGAAAAATGTAGGGTTTGTAAAGGTGAAAGAGGAAAGGAATGAGATGTTTAAATAGAGATAAATGTGTGTTAAATAATTTTTAAAAAAAAAAAAACCACAGCTGCATGGAGGAGGGCTGGTCGTGATTTTGAGTGTGGGGGTGTGTGTGTTTGATTCCAATTTGTATTTTTGAAAGTGTAACAAGTTGCATCCATTTCTAACTAAAAGACTTTAAAATATCAAATAAATAATTAAAAATAATGAAAAGTGGCTAATTTTATGGGGAATGGGCAGCTGCAATTTTGGGAAATGGAAGTGTAAGAAAAAGCAAAAGAAGACATAATAATGTGTAGTAATGATAATGTATGTGTACTTGAGATATGAGTGGTTAAAGTGGCTTTTTGAATAAGAAAATATATAAAATAAATTAAGAAAAATATTTTTATTTAAGTGGCAGAATTTTTATGATTTAAATAAAATAATCAATTAAATTATTTTTAGAAATTTAACAATTAAGTTACCGGTAAGAGTAAAATAAGCTTATATGAGCTATAACTGATATTTTTAGAATCCGAAAAATTCTAAACTTGATATTTTTGAAATCCTTATAAAAATACGAGTCTAAAAATATTAAAGATATATTTTTAATTTTCCGAGCCCCGGACACGCTTTCCAAAGCAGTATCCAAACGGGTTCGAAATAAGCCGAAAATGAACCAATCTGATATTTTTAATAATTCAAATATTATTACGGACTATTCTAAACATTTTAATTATTTTTCGACTCCTCGATTTACGAACTCGAGTTTGCAGGATCTAAACTGTAGGGTTTTACTCAAGATCGGTTGACTTAAGGTCTCCGGTAGACTTTCCGGCTTAAGGCTTAGGGCTTAGAAAACAGGGGTTTACAAGCCCAGAACTGAAACATCACCAGCTTTGAAGGAGTTACATTATAAGCCGGCATAAAAGCCGCCGGCCTTGAGGCAGTGTACATGGAAGAATTGAAGAGACTTGAAGACATAAAACGCTTAGAGGAAAATGAAGCAACACATCTGTTTGAATGCCTACGCCGGTGTCAAAGCCATCGGCCTTGGGACGGCGTTCGTTATAAATTAGCCCAACGCTTCATTTCTGAGTACATACGCCGGCTAGATCTACGTTCAAAGCCACCGGCGTTGAAGCGGCCTACATTGTAACAGATATTGAAGGCTGCCAGTGCACTGCCTGCGCAAAGAACAAATTGAAGATACGCCGCCTGTAAGCCGCCGGCGTAGGATCCAAAACGGCCGGCGTACATTAAGAAACAGCAAAGTTCATTAAATGTTTTTCACGAAATTTTTCCTATAAATAGGGGGTCTTCCCCTCACATTCAGAATCATCCAAGCAACCAAATATCCAGTACTACAAGTAGCTTTAGAATATTTAGAATAGGCATTTCATAAGAGATTTTGAAGAGATATTTGAAGTTATACAAGATTTGCAAGTGAAGCTTTAGTATTTTGAATTGGTGATTTCTAATCTTATTCTTTTTATGCAATTCATATACTTGAATATTCTGATCATAATGAAATCATTTGCAATTTCTTATTTGATTGTTGAATCATCATCCATGAGTAGCTAAACCCTTTTTGTGGGAAGTTGATGAAGCTTTAAACATGCTAAGATGATTTTTGAATCCATGTTATAAGATATTTAGAATCATGAAATATTCATATTAAATTCTGATTATTCATCATGTTTTGGTGTATAAGAATTCTAATAACTCGGAAGGGAAATTAGTGTTCACATGAATTCATAAATTGAGATTAAATTGCAATTGCGGAAGTGGCGTAGTTTAATCTAGTTTAGAAATTGTCCATGAATACTAATGCAATGTTTTATGTTGATTTCTCACTAAGGAATTAGGAGATTTTAATATAAAGTATTAGTCAATTGTAGAATCGGGAGATTTATAATTGTAATTTTGATTCCACTAATGATTTATTTAACGGAAGTTATTGAATTGTTTTGTGGTTTAAAAGGTTTTCAACTTTGTTTTTAAATCTTGATAATTTCTTATGAATATTCATGAATTTAATTATCATTATAACATGAGTTCAAGTTGATTAGCAATAGTTTAAAGTGGATTCTGGTCCTTCCCACACTTTTCACCATATCCCTCTCTTTAAAAGCTCATTGCATTTCATATAGATAATTAGTTAGATAAGTTAACTTAATCATCAATTGCCTAGATATTAGTATTAGTTGATAATTGTCTAGTAGTTAGTAAATCCTTGTGGGATCGACACTTTATTCATGCTATATTACAATAGAAGACCTAGTGCGCTTGCTAGAAATATGCTTTAAAATTCAATACTTATCACAGCACATCACAAGCCGCCCCTCCTCCAAATCCTCCTGCAAATGCTACACAGGTAGCTTTGCAAGCCATGCTTGGACAAATGGCACAAATGACACAAGTGCTCGAAGCACTTCGACAAAGTTTGCCGGTAGCGGCACAAGCACAAGCTCCAGCTCCAACTCCGCCACCACCTGCACCCCAAGCTTCTGTGGGGATGCCAGCACAGGAAAGCACGCACTCTCACACTGCGCCTTTGCCTCCTCCACCACCTATGAGACCGTACAAAGCTCCCTACCCGAGTTCATTAAGAGTAACAGATATTTTGAAGGGACTTTTGGGAGACCGGATGAGGCTGAGGATTGGTTAGCTCAGATAGAGCGATCTTTCAGGGCTTTTGAAGTGCCACACCACCTGAGAGTTGACTATGGCACTTACCTGCTTCGGTTGAATGCACGGGTTTGGTGGGAATCGAAAGAAAGAGAGCTCATGCCACCAGTTACTTGGGAAAGGTTCCGCCATGAGTTTTTGGAGAATTACTTCCCCGGAAGTCTCCGGGTGCAGTTCAGCTCAGAATTCCTGAACATTGCTTAGAAGGGAAGGACTAGAGCAATATGAAACTAGTTTAGTCGATTACTGCAATATGCTCCGGATTCTTACAAGCACAGAGGAGCTAAAAATACGAGTTTTCTTAAATGGATTAGATGAGGAGTTGAGGATGAGGCTAGAGAGTTTAATATTAAGAACTTTGTTGAGCTAGTAGAGAAGCCCGGATAGTGGAAGGGGCTAAGAAAAGGAAGGGCAAGACTGCTGAGAAGCCACCCTTTTTTTGGAAAGAAGTTTTATGGGGGTCAGGATCTGGATTCTCCCACAAGAGTTCAGCCGTCTTATGGCTATAAGGGTAACACTAGTGGGGGACAGGCTACCCCTAAGAGTGTCAGTTGCTGGAAATGTAAGGGGGATCACTACCCCAAGAAATGCCCACAGTTAGCGATAAGTGTTATTTCTGTGACTCATCCACAAGATTGCTAACTGCCAAAGAAGACTACTACCATGTGCTTTGTCTGCAAGCAATTTGGTCACTTTGCCAATGAGTGCCCTCAAAGGAAGAATGCTCCAGCTAAACCTTTTGGGGGATCAGCGGCAGCAAGACCCGGGAACGGAATGGTGGAACAATAATAGTAGCCGTGCTGGGTCAGCAATGCACGGAATGAGGATCTACAACCTCGAAGGGCAATGGGTATGCGAAGAGATGGGAAATGAAGACTGCGGATTGGCTGCTCTCGAGGAGGATAATGGCCCGGACTTCGGTCTTGTGACAGGTAGGTCTTAACTCTTGTCTTTGTTTTTCCTGCTGCTTTGATTTGTTAAGATTCAAGTATAAGAAAAGAAAAACAAGTTTGGTTAAGTTAAAGTTAGGAAGATAAGTTAGGATGGTGTGAAGGTAGTGATTAGTAAGTGTTGGACGCAGGACACATACGGATAGCTAAGACGACTGCTTATGCTCTTTTTGACACGGGAGCCACACATTCGTTCATCACCACCAGATTGGCTAGACAAGTTGGTTTACCAATAGCCACTATTGCCTCTAGCTTTCGTGTTAGAACCCCGACTGGAGTGTGGTGACGACAAATGAGATGCTAAAGGATTGTCCAATGGAGATTCATGGGCATGGTACGAAGTGTGATTTGATAGTATTGGAGATGAGTAAATATGAAGTGATTTTGGGTATGAGTTGGTTAGCCATTGCTAAAGCCGTTGTGGATTGTCGAAGGAAGAAAGTAAATTTCAAGAATGTTGATGGAATGGATGTTGAGTTCACAGGTGAGACTGTAGTTTCAAGAGGAGCAGATCTATGCTCATTTGAGTTGCTTATGGATGGAGAGGATGAGATGGAAGTGAAGGTTGTCTTAATGCAACAGAAAAAAAAGGATTACCTAAGATTGAGGATATAACGGTTGTCAAAGAATTTCTCGATGTCTTTCCGGATGAGCTACCGGTTTGCCACCTAAGAGGGAAATTGATTTTGAGATTGACTTGGTGCCAAATACTGAGCCGATATCTAAAGCACCATATCGTATGGCCCCTGTTGAGTTAAAGGAATTACAAAGACAATTGCAAGAACTCTTGGACCATGGATTCATAAGACCAAGTGTGTCACCATGGGGTGCACCTGTATTATTTGTTAAGAAGAAGGATGGTTCAATGAGACTATGTGTTGATTATCGGGAGTTGAACAAGGTTACAATTAAGAATAAGTATCCACTTCCAAGGATTGATGACCTTTTCGATCAGCTACAAGGAGCAAGTGTATTCTCACGGATTGATCTACGATCAGGGTATCATCAGTTAAGGGTCAAACCTGAAGATGTGCCAAGACTGCTTTTCGGACTCGTTATGGACATTATGAGTTCTTAGTGATGTCTTTTGGATTAACGAATGCTCCTGCCGCTTCATGGACTTGATGAATCGGTATATAAATCTTGTTGGACAAATGTGTGATTGTGTTTATAGATGATATTTTGATATACTCGAAGACAAGAGAGCAACACGAAGAGCACCTTCGCATGGCCTTACAAATCCTAAGGGAACATAAGCTATACGCCAAATTTTCTAAGTGTGACTTTTGGCTAGATAGGATTTCATTTTTGGGACATGTTGTGTCGGGTGAAGGCATATCAGTAGACCCTGAGAAGATTAAGTCTGTGGTGGAATGGAAGCCACCTAAGACCGTGACTGAAGTAAGGAGCTTTCTGGGTTTAGCCGGATATTACAGGAAGTTTGTCCAAGACTTTTCCAAGATAGCCAAGCCGTTAACTCAGTTAACACAAAAGAATGAAAAGTTTGTTTGGACGGAAAAGAGGGACCAAAGTTTTCAAGAATTGAAGCAAAGGCTTGTCTTGCTCCGATTTTGGTTTTGCCAAACCCCGAGAAACCCTACACGGTACATAGTGATGCTTCGAAAAATGGTCTCGATGCGTTCTCATGCAAGAGGGAAGGTGATTGCCTATGCTTCAAGACAGCTAAGGCCACATGAGCAAAATTACCCCACGCATGACTTGGAACTAGCCGCTGTTGTCTTTGCCTTGAAGATATGGAGACATTACCTATATGGACAACGGTGAGATCTACACCGACCACAAGAGTCTTAAGTATTTGTTCACCCAAAAGGAGTTGAACATGAGGCAGCGAAGATGGCTAGAGTTAATTAAAGATTACGATTTGGGGATAAATTATTGCCCGAAGGGTGAATGCAGTTGCCGATGCCTTGAGTCGCAAGAACCACGGGAGGTCGCAACTCTTTTGACGGACCAGAAAGAATTGATTAAAGAATTTGAGAGGCTAAGCATCGAATTTGTTGGGCAAGACTTGGAAATGGAAATAGCAAATTTGGTTGGAACCAACTTTGGTGGAAAGGATTAAAGAGGCTCAGCGCTATGATGAAGTGATACAAAGGATAAAAAGGGAAGTTCAGGAGGGAAAGTATACTGATTTTTCAATAGATGATGGATGTGGTAGGATGAAAGGACGATTGTGTGTGCCTGATGACGAAGAAATGAGGAAGGAAATCATGAGTGAAGAGCACAATTTGGGTACACGGTACACCCGGGAGGAACCAAGATGTACCAAGACCTTAAGGGACATTATTGGTGGAACGGAATGAAACGGGATGTGGCAGATTTTGTGATTAAGTGCCCAACATGCCAACAAGTGAAGGTGGAGCATCAAAGGCCGGGTGGATTGTTAAAACCTTTGCCTATACCGGAGTGGAAGTGGGACCAGATTTCTATGGACTTTGTTTATGGTTTACCAAGGACACCGTCAGGTCATGATGCCATATGGGTTGTGGTGATCGGTTAACTAAGTCTGCTCACTTCTTGCCAATAAGTATGACTTTCTCCATGGATAAATTGGCGAGGCTGTACATGAAGGAAATTGTTCGTTTACATGGAGTACCAGCTGGGATTGTGTCGGATCGAGACCCGAGATTTGTGTCTAAGTTCTGGATAAGCTTGCAGAAGTGTTTGGGACAAAGTTGCATTTTAGCACAGCCTATCACCTCAAACTGATGGACAGTCGGAAAGAACGATCCAGACTTTGGAAGATATGCTTAGGGCATGTGTGATGGAGTTCAAGGGAAGTTGGGAAGCGCATTTACCTTTGGTTGAGTTCGCTTACAACAATAGCTATCACTCGACTATCAAGATGCCGCCTTATGAGGCCTTATATGGACGTAAGTGTAGATCCCGTTGTTTTGGGATGATGTTGAGAAGTTCTTGGACCCGATCTAGTGCAAGATGCCACCGACAAGGTTCGGATAATCCAACAACGAATGAAGGAAGCTCAAGATAGAAGAAAAGCTGGCAGATTTGAAAAGAAGGGTTCTTTGAGTTGGGGTGATCATGTGTATTTAAAGATAAATCCTATCAAAAGTATCCATCGAGTTCGCTCACAAGGAAAGTTGAGCCCCCGGTATATTGGTCCTTTCGAAGTATTGAGCAGGTTGAGAATTAGCATATCGCCTTGCCTTACCGCCAAATCTTTCGGGAGTGCACAATGTTTTTCATGTCTCGGTTCTTGCAAGCACATAGCCGACCCGGATCAAGTTATAGAATTGGAACCGGTGTTATTAAAAGAAAACCTCACTTATGAGGAACACCCGGTACAGATTTTGGACACAAAGATACAAAAGTTAAGGAATAAGGAAATTAAGTATGTGAAGGTTCTTTTGAGGAATCATACACATGAGGAAGCAACTTGGGAGGCAGAAAGTGAAATGCGGCAAAAGTACCCCAGTTTGTTTGAAGGATCAGGTACGTCTTTCAAGTTTTGCGGACAAAACTTTCTTTAAGGTGGGTAGGTTGTAAACCCCTGTTTTCTAAGCCCTAAACCTTAAGTTAGAAAGTCTACCGGAGACCTTAAGTCAACATATCTTGAGTAAAACCCCATAGTTTAGATCCTACAAACCCGAGTTCGTAAATCGAGGAGTCGAAAAAATAATTAAAGTGTTTAGAATAGTCCGTAATAATATTTGATTTATTAAAAATATCAGATTAGTTTATTTTCGGCTTATTTCGAACCCGTTTGGATACTGCTTTGGAAAGCGTGTCCGGGGAAAATTAAAAATATATCTTTAATATTTTTAGACTCGTATTTTTATAAGGATTTCAAAAATATCAAGTTTATAATTTTTCGGATTTTAAAAATATCAGTTATAGCTCATATAAGCTTATTTTACTCTTACCGGTTAATTGTTAAATTTCTAAAATAATTTAATTGATTATTTTATTTAAATCATAAAAATTCTGCTACTTAAATAAAAATATTTTTCTTAATTTATTTTATATATTTTCTTATTCAAAAAGCCACTTTATCAACCCATATCTCAAGTACACATACATTATCATTACTACACATTTTTATGTCTTCTTTTGCTTTTCTTACACTTCCATTTCCCAAAATTGCAGCTGCCCATTCCCCATAAATTAGCCACTTTTCATTATTTTTAATCAATTATTTGATATTTTAAAAGTCTCTTTTAGTTAGAATTGGAAGTTACAAGTTACACTTTCAAAATTACAATTTCAACTCAACTAAACCACTCTCCCCACACTCCCAAAAATCACGCCAGCCCCCCCTCCCTTGCAGCTGCTGTTTTATTTTTATTTTTTAAATTATTTAACTCACTTTTAACTCTATGTAAACATCTCATTCCTTCCCTCTTTCACATTTGTAAACCCTATATTTTTCCTCTCTCTTTTTCCCTCTCATTTCCTCTTCTTCCTTGCCTTGTCTTCCTGAGAACAAGCTGCCCCCATTTTATTTCCTTGCTTCCACATATATTTCTTGCAAATATTTAAGGTAATCATCCTCTTTTAGCTCTCATAAGATGTTATAGGATGATATTATGGATGTTTCATGCATCAAAGGACATTCCACAAGCTTAAAAGGCTATGGATGATGATGCCAAGAAGTGAAACACTCCTCTAGATGATGATCTCTTTTGTTCTTAGTATTTTTGTTATATGAAAGGCATGTTTATCTTCTTGTTTATGTGATAACTTGTAGATCTAGAGTTTTACAAAGCTTTAGTTATGTTTATGTGTAGATCTAGAAGTTTAATGTCTACTACTAAGTTTTTCTTATGCTTTCATGGTTATATATGGAGTAGATCTTAGATTTGAGTTTGAATGAAAAAGTAAAATTCGTAACTTGTCAAGGCTCCATGTTAAAAACCCTCTTCCAAGTCTTAAAATGGAAGTTTTTGTTAAGAAAATGAAGGTTTGATGGATGTATATCATCAAGACTCCATCTTACAAGAATCAAAGTTGATTTTCAAAGTTTATTTTTAAAAACAAAAATTGTATTTTCGGATCAAGACAAAGATCCAAAATAAAAACATGTTTTCCAACTCCTAAATGAGGATTTTATTCAAGAAATGAAGGGTTCTTGAGATATAATATGTAATGAGTTGTTTTCCATGAGTTTTGATGAATTTTCTCAAGAGATATGTCCAAAATAAATTTATAAAAATTCGGATCAAGACCAAGACCTATTTTTGGAACCCATCATCCAACTTTAAAATGAAGATTTAGACAAAAATATAAAGGGCTCTTGGTATAGATATCTTAAGGAATGAATTTTCATAAGTTTAAATGAGTTTTCCTAAAAAGTATTGCATAAATCAAGTGCTTTGCAGAGGACAAAATTTAGGTCTTGTTTTCATTATAAATTTCAAAGTGGAAATTCGTAATTATGGGAAGACCAATTTTGAAAACCTTCTTTTTGATCTCAAAACAAGTATTTTATATTGAAAATGGAATGCTTTGATAATATATAATATAGGAAAAATTATTTTCAATGAGCTAAGTAAGTTTTAGTAAAGGACTTACTCAAAACAAGACAATGAGTTTTGACTTGTGAATTTCGGTTTTATGAAAATGGATTCTTAGAAGTTTCATTTGAACCTTATGTTTGGTATTAGATAAATGTATAATCTCTTAATTTTTTTTTGATAATCTCTTTGCAAGTTTAGGACTAAAATAAGTTGGACTAAGTAGTCAAATAGAGTAGATATGGCAATTTTTCACAAAGGCTCAAATCTTGGGATTTTCGCAACCCTACTGTACAGTATGTTTCCGACCCTTAAATGACCTTAAATGTTTGAATTAACTTTAGAAATAGATAGCTCTTTCGAAGTAGGTATAAATCCGTATATTATAAGCTTAATTCCAAGTTAAAATGAGTTAGATATGACCTTTTTAAGTTAAGGATTCAACTTAGGCGGAAATTGAAGAACTTAGTAAATAAAATTGTTAAGTTTAATAGAACTTCATAAGAGATACTCATTGAGGGTATTCCTTGTATTTAGGTGAATTGGAGGACGGGTTACCACTTCCCGAGGACTATTACGACTAGTGGATTTTCACTACATGGACAAGTGAGTTCATTTCTCAATTAATTATGCTCTTGGATGTGCTTGTAGTAGTAGTGGCATTAGACTTAGGAAAAGATAAAATTGTGATTAAATGGTGATCTAAACTTGCATGAACGAACGATAAGTATATCGAGGCAAGCTATGTTGCAATAACCTTGTATGAGCTAGTATAGATTTGGAATGTCTGAAATTGCATGGTCACTTAATTATCTAACTAATATACCGTGATTATATGAATAAATTGTACATGCATATCACGTAGTGAGTCGCATATCATTGTCGAGTATGCCTTTGGTGGGACAAAGGTGTATTCGGGAGGCAGCGGGTCGTTAATGAAGGGAACTAGGGTTGCATGACTTATGAACCACCCCATTCAAATAATGAAACTATGGTTGCATGACTTATGAACCAACATTAAAAATTGTGGTTGCATGTCTTATGGACCACCCCACTTAAGATTGGGACATGGTTGCATATCCTATGGACCAACTTTGGAATTGTAGTTGCATGACTTATGAACTACCCCAAACCCCAAATGGAGGGCGTAATTTCATTCACTTATGACTACCGGAAAGTCATATGCTTGCTTGTTCATTTGCTTGTGCATTCATATGGTTACTTTATTATAACTTGTTTGTATAGATATTTTAGCTTGATTGAGTATGTTACTTGGAAAATGAATCTCACTAAGCAATTAGCTTATACCCCAACAGTTTTTGTTGCAGTGTTCCAATTTTTGGATGTTCCGAGAGGACATTTTGTGCAGGTTTATCACATTGGATTAAAGAGCTTTTGAGGAAGTCGGGACCTAGTATAGGCGTGGACTTCTAGGAAAATCTCTTTAATGTGAATTCAGATACATGTAATTGGAGCTAAACGATGTAGACTCCTATTATTTTGGCGGGGGTATGCCCCATTGGCTTTTGTAAAGTTTAACTATTTATCTTGTTGTGATTTATATTCTTGATGCTATGTATGCTTTCTTAAGACTACTCGAATCAAAGTGTGATCCTAAAAGTTGTGTGAGTACACCTTACACTCAATATGTAAACTTATGGGATGACTAAGGATGCCATACTTAAGTTTAAATATCGAGTGTGGTGGACTGTCTCGTTTAGGGTACCCTTTGGGGCGTGACAGGATCTGCAAGGAAGATGATGAACAGTACCATTGCTGCCTCAAAGCTGGCAGTGTAATCGCTCAACGTTGGCGGCTTACATGGATAGGCCGGTGGTGTAGAGACGGCTTACACTGAACAGAAGCTATGTAAAGTTCATTTTCACGTAAAGATAAGTATAAGCTGGCTACCTGGAGATTTACGCCGACGGCGTAGAGCCAGTGTACGATGAAAGCCGACAGCTTTCAAAGCCGATGCAACTCTTATGAAATAATTTTCAAAGCCAAGTCTACACCAGCATCTGGGTTTGAAAGCCGAGGGCTTTGAGCCGGCATATACTCAAACTTCTTCAACGAAAGCTTGTTTTGGAAATAAACAGAACTTATATATCTATATATATATATCATAAGTCTACTGAGTATATTATATATATATATATATAACAATATAGAATTTATCACATAGATGAGTAAATACAAATAATTAGAATATTTAGATTAATATCTAATAATTCTTAAAACCCTAGAATTTAAGACAAATATTTAATGTTAATAAAAGTTATAAATAGACAAATATTTGTTCTAAATAGATAAAATAGGTAAGAATGGAAATTGAAATAAGCTAAATTCTTAAGTGATGTGACTTCTAAATATAACAAAATAATTATGCGAGATAAAATAGGAGAAACATGACGATACTAAGAAATAATAAATAAAGATAATTTTCTAATTGAGATCAGTATAGAATAACATAAAATCAATAATAGTCACTACCAAAACTTGATAAATATCGAATCTATGACACTAATCACATATAGGAGTTTAGCTAATTTATATTGATGAATACTTTATTCATCTTAATAGGTGACTTTGATACACTAGAGGATCTACCAGCTGATTATTACGATTGAGTCAGTATGAGCAGGTGAGTAATTCAGTCATATTATAATGTTTGTGCTTGTAAGTAGTTGAATGTGTAATGCAAAGATAATTAAACGATTGTTTTGTTGAAAATATGTTGTGGTCTGATTGTATGATTGTTAAGATATCCTTACAAAAGCGATAATATAATGATGTGATGTTGTGAAGTAGTATAATGGTGATTGTGTGTAATGTATGGTCACCGTGAAATTGATTAAGAATTATTTACTTAACAAAATAACTTGATCATGCATTGCACGAATCGCATTATTGCATATATATTGGGGTGACAGCCTACTATGTATTAATATTTCAGTTCTCTGTTTATGCTTGGTTGTTCTAATGTGTTAGTTCTTCCAAGGTATTCTTTGTTCCGTTGATTCTACGGGAACTAAGTGGCACCGAAGAACGCCGCCCGTAGTATCGCTTTGAAATGATTAATACTTAGGGAATTTCTAAGTTGAGTGCAGGGGATGGTCTGTAAGCCCTGGAAAATTTCAGTAAATAATTTTAAGATGAACTTCGAAAATAAACCCTAAAAATCACTCCAAATTAAAACCGAATTTCGATAAGTCCTGATTCACGAACGAATTCAGAAACTTCTTAATCTTGAGAAAATGAAAATCTTTAAACAATAAAATAAGAACTCAGTGGTCTTCAAATTCAAAACCACGACGTACGAAAAATTCCATATTTAACTCCGACTTATACAAACGGGTAATAGAAAGCTCAAAACAAATTATTAAAAAGCAAATAACGATTGACTTTCGAAAATATAACTCAATTCAAGAATTCCAAAAACATTAAGAGATATTAAATACTTACAAAAATAAAATTTAAAATAAATTTCTCAAATTAAATATGTTGTATAAACATAAATATCAATTTCCAAATTGGCAAAGGTCTAAACCGGAAAATCGCCCGAAACCCTAACCGGAATACAATAGTGTAAGTCCGACAATCTAGCGCCCCTAACCCTAGAGGCCGAGATGTAGTTTAGATATGTAGAATAGCTCATAATAATATGAGTTTGTTTAAAAATATCAGATTGGTAAATTTTTGACCTATTTCGAACCCGTTCGGATACAGACTTCGAAAAGCGTGTCCCGGGGCTCGAGATATCAAAAATATACCAATAGTACCGTTAGACTCGTAATTTCATAAGATTTCTAAATATATCAGTTATATAATTTTTCGGGTTATAAAAGTTACAGTTATAACCTTTTTATCGTATTTCCATTATTACCGGTAATTGATTAGTCTTTTGCACTATTCATTTTTATTTTATTAAAAATTTTATTATTCTTATAAAGTCTTATATTTTTAGATAAATATTTTATATGTTATAGAAAATTTGTTTTTCTAAAATTAGTTAGTTCGGGCTTTACGGGATCAGATTCTGTTTAAGACCGGTACTAAAAATAAAATAAATTAATTTAATAATTGAAAAATATTTTAAAAATATTTATTCCCATAAAATATTTTTTAGAATTTTTCGGTTATAAAAATATTATTTATAGCCCATATTCGCGTATTTTGATCATACCGGTAACATATTTGTTAAAATACTAAAATAATTCAAATAATTATTTAATTTTAATTATGAAAAATCTGCTACAATTATTTGGAATAATTTTTCTAATTTTATTTTATTTTGTTTTATTTTATTAAAAAGTACTCTTACAACCCATACTTCAAGTACACCTTACACATCACTTCTTTTCACTTCAATCTTTTTACACTTCATTATAT
This sequence comes from Combretum micranthum, assembly GCA_024138025.1. NCBI lineage: Eukaryota > Viridiplantae > Streptophyta > Magnoliopsida > Myrtales > Combretaceae > Combretum > Combretum micranthum. The sequence continues at coordinate 59,946 of JAMXBD010004226.1, read as the reverse complement.
CTATTCATGGCAGATTTTTGACTCTTTGATGGCTGCCATTGTCCTTCATTTACTCCATTTTGACCAAATTAATTATTTTTCCACTCCTTCTTAAGAAAGTTACATTACACATTATTACACAATTAATTCAGTCAAATTCAACAAACCTCTCTCTCTCCTCCCTCTTTTCACGTGCAGCACCCCTCCCCTTTGCTGCCTTGTTTTATTTTTTTTTCTCTCTTTCATTCATTTAATACACTCATTTTCTCTCTCCTTTCATTTACTCATTTTCCTTTTTCATTCTTTAGCTTTTCTCTCTCTTTTTCCTCTCTTTTCTTCTTCTTATTGTTCTTGTTTCCTCAAGAACACAAGCTGCCCCCACATCTTCCATGGCTTCCACACTTCATTTTTAAAGATTTTCTAAGCAAATCTTCATCCCAAAGCTCCATAGGTGATATAGGTAAAGTATAATGAAGGTTTCATGCATCAAATGAACTTCCATAAGCTTAAAAGCTTAGGATGATGATGCCAAAAATGAAATCTTTCTCTTCTCCACTTTTATTATCTTGTATATAATTATTTTCTTGTTTAAAGTTATTATATTTTGTAGATCTAACTTTTTATGGCTTTGATTTTTGTTTATGCCATAGATCTTGTTATTTAAGTTGTTATTTTTGTTATTCCTTATGATTTATGCATAGATCTAGCATTCACATGTCTATCTTAGTGATTCATGCATGTAAAACTAGTTTAGAAAACTAGATCTAAAGTTTTGAGTTCATAGATGCATTAGATCTTTGTTTATGTTCATGAACAACTTGCTATAGCTTGATGATGGTAGGAAAGTTGTAGGAAACCCAAGATCTATTTTGTTTTCAACAAAAATCAATTTTGAAAATTCGGATGAAAATGGAACCCTATTTAGAAAAGTGGTTTTTCAACTTTAAAATGTATATTTTTCATTTAAAATGAAGGGCTTAGGTATAGATACCATAAATGAAAGATTTTGATAAGTGAAGTTTAGATCCATGATGTTTATAGCTTATTACCATGCATTTGTTTTATGTTTATGTTCATATTAAGTATAGATCTTAGTTATGAACTCAAACAAAATTGTGAAATTCGTATTTTGGCAAGACCCATATTTAAAAACTACTTTTCAAGTGTCAAAATGTAATTTTTACATAAGAAAATGAAGGCTTAATATATATATAGCATCAAGACTTCATTTTATATGGTTCAAAGATGATTTTCAAAGATTAATTTTCAAAACAAAGTTCTATTCTCGGATTTTGGCCAAGGCCTAGTGTAAAAACATGTTTTCCAACTCAAAAATAAAGTTTTTATTCAAGAAATGAAGGGCTCTTAAGATATGATATGTAAGGAATGGATTTTCATAAGTTTAGATAGGTTTTATCAAAAGATATGTCCAAAAATGAATTTTGTAAATTCGGATCCCAACCAAGACCAATTTTTAAAACCCATTTATCAACATCAAAACTCATGTTTTATGTGAAAAATGAAGTATATAGGTAATAGGTATCATTAAGTAGTGATTTTTATAAGTTGAAATGAGTTTTGATGAGATTAATGTATAAAACAAGAAATAGAATCAAGATGAGAAAATTTTGAGTTAGTAACCAATTTGTGAAATTCGTAATTTTGAGTGAAGGCCATAAGAACACCTATTATCCAAGTTCAAAATGAAAGTTTTATGTATTAAATGAAGTCCTTAAGTAATAGGTATCATAAGGTCTTAAATTTTAATGCATTAAACAAGTTTTCCCCAAATGAATCATTCAAAAAGTGGATTTTCTAAAATTCGGATTTTTGAGTAAATCATATTGGAAAACATATTTACAAAGTGTAAAATGGGAATTTTTATGTAGAAATGAAGGTCATAAGTAGTATATATAATGAAGACTCAATTTTGACAAAAATAATTATATTTTCTTAAGTAACAAATCCAAAACAAATGGAAATGATAAAAGTTAGAAAACTAGATTTTTCATAAGTAAGTTGTCATTATGGTCTTGCAAAATAAAAAGTTATAAAATTCCTTTTAGTAAAATCATCAAGATCATGCATGCAATAGGTCATCTCATGTCATTCATGTTAGGAAATCACTCATATTGCATGTATAGTTAAGTTATATAGTAGGAACATTTCAAACATTTACAAAACTATTTTTCGGAAATTGAAATTGTTGCTGACCTAATCTGATCCGAACTTTTCGAAGCTTCAAAGTTTTCAAAACTTGAAAATAATATTAGAATTAGATAGATCTTTCGAAGTAGATAGAAATCGATATATAATTTGCGAGATTCCGAGTTAAAATGACCAAGTTATGGCCGTTTTAAGTTGGAATTCCCGCTTAGGACGAGAATTACGAATTTGATAGTTCGTATAAATTGTTTGGATTAGTTTGAGTTGAAATACTTATTAGAGTATTTCTTCCTTTTTAGGAGATCCCGAATCGACGATTCCCTACCACCGGATTACTATTACTAGAAGACCGGTGATCCAATGGCCGAGTGAGTTTTCTCCTTGTTTTGTTACCTTGATTGTGATTGTAGTTAGTTGCATTAGAATTATAGGAACAAGATAAAAATCGATATGAATGGGGATGGGATATGATGAGACTGTGATGAATGTGTGCCAAAGAATACTAAAGCATATCGAAACCCGATTTGATTGGATAACTGCACCGTTCATATTATTTCTGTTATATGTGTGATATTGATTGGTCACTCTAAAGAATGTATAAATATTTTTGACCTAAGCAAAAATTAAATTGGTCATGCATCGCATTGGACATATTGCATTTGGTAGCATGCTACTCCTACGCAGGTCGATCGGTATGGTCCGTGGATGACTCGTTTGGATAACGAACCCGGTGCCAGAGCTCATTCAGGGGTACTAAGGCGCATGTGGATGCATTCTTGGATGAGCCTAGCCGAGTCGAGTGCTAAGAGCCGAGGGCTTGGGGACTAGATGCGTCGTGTAGACTCAATACCATTCCTAACCCAAGATACGGAGGGCGTAAATCCGTTCTGTGTGTGGGTTCCGGATACCCACGCATAATTGCTTGCTCACGTGTTTGTTCATGCATAGCATATGATTGACTAATACTTGTTTGTTATGGTACGGAATTGAGGAATTCTCACTAAGCTAGTGTAGCTTATACCCCAATAGTTGTTTAAATGAACAGGTTATCTCAAGAATGCAAAGTGGGGACCGAGATGGTTGAAGCCGAGATTGGCTTCGGGATTCCGGCAAGAGATGAGAATGTTGAAGTTATCAGCTAGTTTTATGATTTGCCTTGTATTAGTTTTACGTAGTAGAATCTTTTGATGAGGTGAATTGAAGTTTAATGATTTGTATTATGAAGTATAGTGATTTGTATCTGAAGTATAGTAAATTGTATTTCCTTTACATTGTTACTCAATTGTATCAACATAAAATGTATCATTCCGATATGTCTCCTTTATGTGTTAGACGCCTTGTACATAGTATGGAAGCCTTCGCGTGACTGAGGTGATCATTCTTAGGCTTTAATATTGTGTACGGCGGACTGCCACGTTTAGGGTACCCTTCGGGGCGTGACATGGTCAGTTTAATTGATTATATTCAAATTGATAACCCTAAAACGAGAAATCATTGATTCTCTCCTGTGTACTTAGTCTCTCATGGGCAGGTGAGTCATGGAGTAATCGTTCTTCAACCCTTAAAAAGAGGGCGTAAATCTTTTTCCTGTTTGGATTCTAGATCATCCAAACTTGTATCAGTGCATATGGATGAGTGCTTGCATTACATATGATTTGCTAATAATTGTGTGATGTATGATGATGAACACTTTTATTGATCGTATCAATTTCTAAAAATTATAAACCCGATTAAATCTACGATCAAGATAGGCAAGCGCACCGATTCGATGTACCATAGATTTTAGAGTGTCGTCCTCAGGGATTTAGAAGAACAAGTACTAGTATTACCGGATCTCTACTATTTAGCCTAAATTTTGGAGAGAAATCTACAATTAACTACTAAGCAAAACATTAAACAAGCTCTAAGATCAACTAATGTTTACTTTCAAAGATGAATTCAATCTCAAGACATACTCTCCACCTTGATCCACCCTAAACCTAAAGTTCTTATGATAAAAGATTGATTAATGAATCATTCATGCTTGCACTGCGGGATCTCAACAAGTAAATCGATTACTCCCTCGAGTTAATCAATTCCTAACCCTATATGAGATAGTAGAGACCTCTCTCTTACTAACATCACATAGGATTGCATTAAAGATCATGATCCTTAAACAAGAATTAAATTCTCATAGCAGCAAATCGAGATTTCCCTACCTCTAGGTGAAATAAGCGATTCCTCTATTCATGAAGATCTATCTATTTGAATGAAACCTCTTTCAATCCAATAAGAATCAAGCATGCAATTAATTTGTGCACAAATCAATCATAAGACTATTGAATCACATGAATAGATACAAGACATGAACATTCATTAATCAAAAGACATTTCAATTCATATGGTTAAGGTTTCACAAGATGAAGAGTATAAAAAATCTACTCTTCCATGAGATTTATAACAAGAACAAAAGATCTAGAAGAAATAGAAAGAATCATGATAGAAAGAATAAATCCTAATTGATGACTGGAGATCTTCAATGGATGGCCTAGCAAAGTCCTTCGTAATTTCCTTCGTAATATTTGTCTTAGAGCCTAAGAAAATGATCTAAAAGTTGTAAAACAAGAAAACAGAGCACTATTTATAGTTTTGGAAAAATCCCAGTTCATCCTGGGCGTCATCCTGGTCAGGATCGGGGCAGGGATGAAGGCAAAATAACTGAAATTCGGCCTAAGAGCATTTGTTGTCTTCCTCAACATTCTTCCTGGCCAGGATGAATGAAAAGGCTGAAAACTTTCTTCATGTGTAGCTACTGATGTCTTCTTGGCGTCCTTTCCTGGCCAAGGATGAGGGTAAGGCTAAAACACTTTTCTTCAATAAAGCATTCTGTTGTCTTCCCTAGTGTCCTTCCTGCCAAGATGAATGAAAAGAATGAAAACATGAAATTCCTTTTGAATAAAATTGATTCAAATTGTTTAATTTGCTTTGATTTCCTTTGAATCATCATAAAAACTTCTAAAAATGATTTTTAAACCATGAAATGAATTTTTCACAAAATAAATGTCCTTTTCCCATGAAATCCCAAAAATTACATATCAAGAATGTTCAAATAGCACCAAAATTAAGGGTCTAAAGACACTTATCAAACTTCCCCACACTTAGTCGTTTGCTTGTCCTCAAGCAAACAAAACAAAACAAAAGAATCTATCATCAATTATACTCATCAGAAAATTTCACATCAAACATAGCATTCTTGAATTCCATCAAGCCAAAGTGACTCATTGGTGCCTATTGCTCAAACCTACCATATTTGTACTTGCACTTAGCATACTACAATCAAAATTTCAAAACTAATCCAAGTAAGTCAAATTGTTAATCTCGCCATTTAATAACCGATTCCAAAGTTATAAAGGGGATACAAATTCAAACAAAGCAAAAAGTGTCATGATCACATCTCACCACTTACTAGCAAGCATATAAACCGTTCAATCACCTCTCTAAACTCAAAAACCTTAAATGAAAGTATATGGCATCCATCATTCCCCTAGATTTTTTTCCTCTTTTTTAAATCTCTTAATAATTTTTTTTTTAGCCTTCAGAGGGGGAGGTTTTTGCCTCCATCTTTTCTTTACCTCTGGACGGGTTTTTGCCCGCTTCTTTTCAGCTTTTATTATTATTTTTTTTTCAAGCTCATGTAATGAACTTTTGCCTTTCCGCCCTTCTCGTTATAGTGAGTTCATCGAGTCGGCACCTCCCGAGCTCGTCACCCAAGTGACCAGGTTTTAAAGGGACCCCTAAGAACTCTCTACTCACTCTAACATTCAAGTTTGGATACTCATAACTCAAATTTTTGAGTCATTGGAGTATAGGCTTATTTCTTTTTTTTTTTCATTTGTTTTGTTTTTTTTTAGAGATTATTTAAGAAGAATCACTAAGTGATAGATTTCATATGCCCCTTTCACAAAAAGTTTATAAGAGCTCTCAAAGTGATTGAAAAGCAAATATACTCCTAACAAGCTTAGAAGCACAACCATTAAACTTTTAAACTAAGGACTTTGACCTTTTTCATAACTCTAAATTCAATCATTAAATGGCAAGTAAGTTTACCTCACTTAGATTTTATTTCAAAATTTTGACTAAGTAAAACTAAGTTCAAAATAGGCGAGTAAGGCACACAAAGTCACTATTCTTCATTTTATTTATTTATTTTTTTCTTCATTTTCATCATTTTTTTTATTTAATGCTATCTTTCTAAACAAAAATGAGTATAATTTCAAGATTCTAACATATTACATCATATCAACATTAAAAGCTCATTAGCAAACTCTTAAATGGGGGAATTTTGATTAACAAGTGCATATGCAATATGAAGCTCAATTTAAGACCCAAATAATTTCTTTCTTCTATAATAGCCCTTCCCCACACTTAAACAAGACATTGTCCCCAATGTCTTTCCTAACTAAGCACAAGTAAGGAAAAAGGACAGAAAGAAATTATTAGAAAAGGACACTAAGTAACTTCCCTGATTGTGGGCAGATATCATCATGAAGTTGCAGAACCAAAAGGGGAAGAAAATGCAATAGGGCTGATCATCAGCAGCAAATCAATTGTGATCCGATCAAGTTAGAAGTTAACACCTGCAAGAAAGATAAAAAACAGAACAAAAACAGCAGGGTAAAGAAAGAAAAACCTATACTAAGTCCAAAAAGAGTAAACACATGGTTCCATCAACAAAATAAGAGTCTTCCCAAAAGGTGGGAGCTCAATAAGTACAGACCAAATCAGAACAAAACAAATAAAAGGAAAAGCAACAAAATCAAGCTTTTCCATCATCATCTGAATCCTCATCATCATCATCATCTTCATCCTCATCATCATTGTAGTCTTCTGGATCCATAACAACACGAATGCAATCTGGATCAATATCAGGAGATGAGTCAGAACCATACTCTGGAGAGGTTTCATAATGAGGCAAATCCGTAAGTGGAGGTGAGCAATAGGAAGCCAATGACTGTAAACATCCCCAAACAGCTTTCCTAAAACCTTAGCTTTCTTGCGCTCATCATGGAATTCTCCCTCAACCGACGAAACTCAAAGTCTCGTAAAGATGATAGAGTGGACACACTAGCAGGACCCGAAGCAGGAGAGGATTTAGTACCAATTTTGCACATCCCATATCCATGAAATGGACCATCAGAGATCTTCTCAGATTGGACACATGGAGAATCAGGTGCTGGTGTCCGAAACAAATTCATTCCCTTAAGCAATTTGGTAATATATCCTCCACAATAAAGCCCTTTTACCCGAGGATCTGTGGCTTGGCGTTTAAGGAACAGGGCAACTTCCACACCTATATTGATAGGGTAGTCCCGATACATACTATACATACAAAATAGCTCAAAGGAGCTAACAGTTCCATGGCCACTGCTGCGTCCCCCCAAAGTATGAGCTAACAAATGATGAACTACCTTCAAAGTTAACTCAGTGATGGAAGTAGCCTTGGATTTGGACGGAAGGAAATTAACAGGTGTATCAAAACATAAAAGCTGCCAAAAAGTATTTATATTTTGCTCAGGAGGCCACTCATTGGTCATAGAAAGATATTCAGGCGTCTCAACCTCAGCTGCTGAATATAAACCCAGAAATTGTCCAAACTTTGATAAATGAAAGCTGTAAGATTTGCCATACACTTGAAAAGTGATTGTGCTGTCACCTTTGTTAGTACGTGAGTGTTGCTCAATCTCCAAAGTAGATAGGAATTCAATAGTGATATCAGGATAGGCAGGCTCATTAATCTCGAAGAATTGAGCCCATGGACCATTGCAATAGACTGACGAACACGGTCTTCTATACCAAACTCACGAAGAAGCCGCCAATCCAAATACTTATTATTGTGGAACTCCAGCTTCTCCAGCCTAGCTTTTCTTTGCCGACTCCATGTACGGGTTGAAATGGCACCACCACCATAAGAAAAAGTTTCTACTCCAGCTGGTAAAGGTGGTGAAGGTTCCCTGGGTCTTTGGCGAGAGTTGGATGGTTGAGATTCTGGCGTCCCAATAGGACGCTTGCCCTTTTTGATACATGCTCGCTTTGGACGCATACCTAGCAAAGATAAGTTCACAGATAAGGGCATAAAAACTAAACCAACAGCAACAGCCAAGATTCTCATGGTTAAGATGATACTAAAATTCAGCATTGGATAATATGGAGAAAACAAACAAGCAAAACGAAATCATCAATTCGCATCAAGTCAACATGGGAAAACATAAGGATTTAAATTGCTACACGAGCGCGGAAACAAACCATGCTGAAGACCAGGAACAAACTTCCAATATCAAAGGTAAGTGCAAACAAGGTAGAGAACACCCTCAATACAGCAAAAGCAGCGAGGAACTTAAAGTCCCAAAACAGAACAGAAATGAACCCTAAGTCCATATTCGAACAATGTATCCACAATTTTTCAAAACAAATTGCATATTAAGGTATGAGAGGCATGTAATTGCAAGAAACAAGTAAAAGCCCTAATTTTTATTATCATCGAATTGTTGACAAGAACCCTAGGGAAAGAGCTTCAGCTCGTGAATAATGTTTTAACAACTGAAATCAATAGAAATAAGGCCCAAACAAGCAATATTGTGTTCATAGAAGCTTCAATCCCTAAGCGAACTAAGCACGTAAAAGAACAAAAACACTCAATTGCATGATAAAACAGGATGCACGACAGAGAAATACGAAACAAAGGTAAGAAGGAACAAGAGAGAGGATGAGGGAACTTACTTGTTGATGGCAATGGCAAAAGAATCCTCGAAATGCAAAGTGCGAATGAACTTATGTGATGTTGGAGATGAAGATGAGAGCAAAAATGAGAAAGTGAGAGTGAAGGTGAAAACGAAAATGCAGAGAAGGAATTAGAGAGTTTTATTAAACCTAAATTGAGAATGCAGAAAAATAATATGTTTTAAGTTGTTCGTTTGTTTTGTTTTTTTTTTATTATTATTAACTAAAACTAAGGGGTTGACCGAAGTCAGCCCGTCCTGGCCGGGATGCGAACAGTAGCTAAATAAAACACCAGGGCAACTTCATCCTCAGCGTCATCCTAGGGTAAGATTCAAGGGCAAGATAGGATCAGTAGCATGCTTGGGAATCAGCCCGACCATCATCCTAGGGCAGGATGGAAGTGAGGATGCGAACAAAAGCTAAACGAGACATCAGAGCAGATTCATCCTCAGCGTCAACCTAGGGCAGGATCAGGACCGGGATGGAAACAGTAGCTACATTTTAACTCCTTGAAAAGTCTTCCCTATCGTCATCCTAGGGTAGGATGGATGGTGAGGATGAGATTAGTAGCTTGCTTGGAAAATCAGCTTGACCATCATCCTAGGGCAGGATGGAAGTGAGGATGAGATCAGTAGCTACATTGAGTTGATCCCGATCTTCTCTATGGCCAAGGAAGGGTATGAGGATGAATACATAAGCAAAATTTTTTTCTGCATAAAACTTTATTCTAACAAGATTGAGTGAATAAATGTCCAATTTATTCAAAATGCAGTAGAAAATTCAAAGTTTTCATCAAGAATTCAACATGAAATTAGCTCAAAGCTCTTAAAATTGAGATAAAAACTTACTCACTCTCTTTTAGAAATTAAATGCGTACCAAATTGTATTTTCCCCACACTTAAAATTTACTCTCATCTTCTCTTGATTGTGCAAAACATCCACACCTGCAACTTTAACAAAACTTTGGACTTAGAATTGGTGAAAAACAAAGAAAAGCAAAAAGAATAAAACTCACCAAAGTTAGACATGGGTTGCCTCCCATGAAGCGCACTTATTTAACGTCGTTGGCTCGACTTTATCTTACAAAATTGCAGCTTAAACATCTGGTGCTAGGAGTCTAAACTCCTCTCGGTTCTCATTCTCATTTTCACCTCCTAAGTAAAGCTTTAATCTCTGTCCATTGACCTTAAAATCATCATGCCCTGGATGTGTAAGCTCAACTGCTCCATGTGGAAAAATTCTTTTAACAATGAAAGGTCCGGACCATCTAGATCTTAACTTTCCGGAAAAAGTCTAAGTCTAGAGTTGAATAGCAGCACTTTATCACCTTCTTTAAACTTCTTAGGATGACGGATATGAGAATCATGATACTTTTTCATTCTTTCTTTGTAAATTAATTGATTAATGAATGTTCATGTCTTGTATCTATTCATGTGATTCAATAGTCTTGTGATTGATTTGTGCACAAATTAATTGCATGCTTGATTCTTATTGGATTGAAAGAGGTTTCATTCAAATAGATAGATCTTCATGAATAGAGGAATCGCTTATTTCACCTAGAGGTAGGGAAATCCCGATTTTCTGCTATGAGAATTTAATTCTTGTTTAAGGATCATGATCTTTAATGCAATCCTATATGATGTTAGTAAGGGAGAGGTCTCTACTATCTCATATAGGGTTAGGAATTGATTAACTCGAGGGAGTAATCGATTTACTTGTTGAGATCCCGCAGTGCAAGCATGAATGATTCATTTAATCTTTTGTTTAATCACAAAACGCAGCCGAAGTCTTCTTCTTCTTCTTTTATATATGTGTGTGATAAATGTTCATAATGAAGAAATAAACAAACTTCATTAATTCTCAACCTTTCTAGAACGAATCCACTCCCAAATAACAACCAAAACGAACCAAAAACAAAGAACAAACAGATCAAATCAACCAAGTTTGGATCCAAAGAAAAATAATACGAAAAACCCTTGGATACGAGTTCAATGGTAAGTTGATGAAGTTCAAATGATTTTCTTTCAAATCTAAGCATTAGAACTGACTTATGTTAATCATAGGAACATAATAAACATAACTACTAGCTTCGAATTTCATTGGATGAGCTCAAACGAGGTAAAAATTCGAAACCCTAGTTTTATTTCTATAAGATCGAGATCTAAGATTATATGTATGTAGAAGTATTAAGAGTTGTTGTTTGACTATGTATAAGATATATAAACACTTACAAACGGTTTAGTAATGTTTTTAACATGGAAAATTTGAAGAACATGAATCGGATCAGCGAGGAAGATGATGAACAGTACCAACGCTGCCTCAAAGCCGGTAGTGTAATCGCTCAACGCCGGCGGCTTACATGGATAGGCCGGTAGTATGAAGACGGCTTACACTGATCAGAAGCTACGTAAAGTTCATTTTCACGTAAAGATGAGTGTAAGCCGGCTACTTGGAGATTTACGCCGACGGCGTAGAGCCGGCGTACGTTGAAAGCCGACAGCTTTCAAAGCCGATGCAACTCTATGATATAATTTTCAAAACCAAGTCTACACCGGCATCTGGGTTTGAAAGCCGGGGGCTTTGAGCCGGCGTATACTCAAACTTCTTCAACGAAAGCTTGTTTTGGAAATAAACAGAACTTATATATATATATATCATAAGTCTACTGAGTATATTATATATATATATATATATATAACAATATAGAATTTATTACATAGATGAGTAAATACAAATAATTAGAATATTTAGATTAATATCTAATAATTCTTAAAACCCTAGAATTTAAGACAAATATTTAGTGTTAATAAAAGTTATAAATAGACAAATATTTGTTATAAATAGATAAAATAGGTAAGAATGGAAATTGAAATAAGCTAAATTCTTGAGTAATGTGACTTCTAAAAATAACAAAATAATTATGCGAGATAAAATAGGAGAGACATGATGATACTAAGTAATAATAAATAAAGATAATTTTCGATTGAGATCAGTATAGAATAACATAAAATCAGTAATAGTCACTACCAAAACTTGATAAACATCGAGTCTAGGACACTAATCACATATAGGAATTTAGCTAATTTATATCAATGAATACTTTATTCATCTTAATAGGTGACTTTAATACACTAGAGGATCTACCAGCTGATTATTACGACTAAGTCAGTATGAACAGATGAGTAATTCAGTCATATTATTCTGTTTGTGCTTGTAAGTAGTTGAATGTGTAATGCAAAGATAATTAAACGATTATTTTGTTGAAAGTATGTTGTGGTTTGATTGTATGATTGTTAAGATATCCTTACAAAAGTGATAATACAATGATGTGATGTTGTGAAGTAGTATAATGGTGATTGTGTGTAATGTATGGTCACCGTGAAATTGATTAAGAATTATTTACTTAACAAAATAACCTAATCATGCATTGCATGAATTGCATTATTGCATATATATTGGGGTGACAATCTGCTCCGTATTAATATTTCGGTTCTCTATTTATGCTTGGTTGTTCTAATGTGTTAGTTCTTTCAAGGTATTCTTTGTTTCATCGGTTCTATGGGAACTAAGTGGCACCGAAGAACGCTGCCCGTAGTATCACTTTGAAATGATTAATACTTAGAGAGTTTCTAAGGTGAGTGTAGGAGATGGTCAGTTTAATTGATTATATTCAAAGTGATAACCCTAAAACGAGAAATCATTGATTCTCCTGTGTACTTAGTCTCTCCTAGGAAGGTGGGTCATGGAGTAATGGTTCTTCAACCCTTAAAAAAAGGGCGTAAATCTTTTTCCTGTTTGGATCTTAGATCATCCAAACTTGTATCTGTGCATATGGGTAAGTGCTTGCATTACACATGATTTGCTAATAACTTGTGTGATGTATGATATGTCTAGTTATTCACTAAGTTGTGGTTGCGCTCATACTCCAACAGTCTTTTCAGGTTTACTTTACAACCCTGGTTAGTCACTTCCAGGAATATGGCTCTGGTAAGAGCTTAGGAGCTAGAAGTCTACGGTTACATTTTGATTTAATGGTTATGTACTATTAGGATAGATTATCTATTTGTGTACTATAGTAACACTACTTGGTTTGTAATAAGTCTGTAATATTTTAAGACAGAAGTTATTTATCAGTTTATTTCTTTCATGTATTTGTCATTTCTTATCAAGCAACTAAAAAGATCCTGTTGTTTTGAAAACCTGTCATTCTCTGAAGATAATCTAGTAATAGTATTCAAGTATGACTTGTTTACTACTACTAGGATACCCTCGGGGCGTGACACAACTTGTCTAGCCAATTTGGTGGTGATAAACCAGTGTGTGACTCTCGTGTCAAACAAAGCATAGGGGTTCGCTTTAGCTACCTATATGTGTCCTGCGTCCAACACTTACTAGTCACTAACTTCATACCGTCCTAACTTACCTTCCTAACTTCTTTAACTTAACTAAGCTTGTTTTTCTTTCTTAAACTTGAATCTTAACAACTTAAAAGTAGCAAAAAAACAAAGGCGAAGAGTAAGAGATTTACTTGTAACAAGGCCGAAGTCCGGACCATTATCCTCCTTGAGAGCAGCCAATCTGCAATCTTCATCTCCCATCTCCTCGCATACCTGTTGTCCTTCGAGGTTATAGATCCTCATCCCATGCATTGCTGATCCAGAGCGGCTACCATGATTTCCACTAATCCCATTCTCAGGTGTTGCTGCTGTTGATCCTCCAAAAGATCTAGCTGGAGCATTCTTCCTCTATGGGCACTCATTGGTAAAGTGACCCATTTGCTTGCAGACAAAACATGTGGTGGTGGTCTTCTTTGGGCAGTCAGCAATCTTGTAAGATGAATTGCCATTGAAATAACACTTATCCTTTAACTGTAGGCATCACTTGGGGCAGTGATCCCCCTTACATTTCCAACAACTAATGCCATTAGGGGTAAGCTGTCCCCCACTAGTGTTACTCTTAAATCCATAAGACGGCTTGAACTTCTTTTAAGAGAATCCAGATCCTGATCCCCCATAAAACTTCCTTCTGAAAATCGAAGGCGTCTTTTCTACAGTCTTACCCTTTCTCTTTTTAGCCCCTTCCACTATCCGAGCCTTTTCCACTAACTCTCTGAAAGATTTAATATCAAATTCTTCTAACTTCATTCTCAACTCCTCATCCAATCCGTTCAAGAAAACTTGTCTTTTCAGTTCCTCACTATACTTGTAAGAATCCAGATCATATTGTAGCAGCCTACTAAACTCAGTTTCATATTGCTTTACTGTTTGGCCCTTTTGAGCAATGTGTAGGATATCCGTACTAAACTGTACCCGGGAGTTCTAGGGAAGTAATTTTCCAAAAACTCATGACGGAACCTTTCCCAAGTGACCGGTGCATGAGCTCTCTTTGCTTGGAGTCCCACCAAACTCTCGTGTTGAGCCTAAGCATATAAGTGTTGTAGTTAACTTTCAGGTGGTACGGCACCTCAAAAGCATTGAAGGATCGCTCTATCTAAGCTAACCAATCCTCAGCCTCATCCGGTCTTCCAAAAGCCCCTTCAAAGTATCTATTACTCTTAATGAACTCAGGTAGGGAGATCTTGTATGGGGTGCAGTATGAGAATGCACGCTTTCCTGTGCTGGCATCCCTACAGAAGCTTGTGGCCAGTGGTGGCAGAGCTGGAGCTGGTGCTTGTGCCGGTAGACTCTGTCGAAGTGCTTCAAGCACTTGAGTCATTTGTGCCATTTGTCCAAGCATGGCTTGCAAGGCTACCTGAGTAGCATCGGCGGGAGGGTTTGGAGGTAGGGCAGCTTGTTGCACTTCTTCCAGGTTGGGTTGGTTGGAGGCGCTTTCCTCTTGACATCTCCTTCTCCTACCATGGCTGTTGCAAATTTTATTTTTTCTAGTTAAGTAATCTTCTCAATATTTTATTAATGTTTTCAAGTGAGGAAGCAAAAATAAAGGAAATTTTAGTGCGAGCGGAAAATAAAAGTGTAAAAAGGTAATCAGGAATTTAACTAATAAAATCTTGAAATCATAAAACATTACTATAACTTTATTGAAATTTAAACAGCACGTGCAAAATCCTCATAAACGAAATTCGAGTAAAATTTTGTGTTTTAAGCAACAACGAAACAACCAACATTTAACAATAACAATGCAATTCCGAAAACAATCAAGACAACCTAAGCAATATTCTATGAGAGTCTCATTGGGTCGCATATGGATGTTTCGCGATGCCAAGCCGATTGCTTCCTAGTGGTTACTATCCACAAGAGTTAGGAAATAGGATTCTAAGACTCATACCATGGTCATTATCCTATCTAAGTCTTCCTTTTTTAATTCTATTCTATCTTTTCTTTTTATCCCTCCTTAAGGCTATTTAGTTGTAGTTATGATTGTAAACTGATAAGATCATATTACATATAACTTTTTGATGTTCAAATGGCTAGAATGGGTACTTGTTTTGGTTTAAATTCTTGTTTTAGATCTAAATTGGGAAAAGGAAGCAATATAAGAAACTTTGGAATGAATAGAAAAAACTTGGGGGATACGCCGGCTTTTCTGAAATTCAAAGCCACCGACGTTGAGACGGCTTACAAGATCAAAATGTTTACACTACTCAAAGCTGTTGGATACATTGCCGGCTTTACAAGCCTTGATTCAACTGAACATACGCCATCTAAAAGCCGCCGGCGTAGAAGGTGAATAGGCCAGTGTAGACTAAAGGCCGGCAGCTCAAAACTCAAGGGTTGGCAGTGTAGAAGGAGTAACAACATACACCGGACTCTAAGCCGCCGACGTTGAGGCAGAATAGATCGAAGATCAGGAGGCACAAGTAGATACCACATGCTCGGAGACAAATGAAAGGACAAATTTTGATGAATTATCTAAGCCGGCATTAAAGCCGCCAGCTTTGGGACAGCTTTCCTTATTAAAAGGCCTAACCTTTCATTTTTCATTATATACGCCAGCTAGATTCATATCTAAGCCGTCGGTGTAGGAGCAGTCTACACTTGTAACCAAAGATGAAACTTGTGTAAGCCCCAGAAAATTTCAGTAAATAATTCTACGATGAACTTCGAAAATAAACCCTAAAAATCACTCCAAATTAAAACTGAATTTCAACTAGTCCTAAATCACAAATGAATTCGGAAACTTCTTAATCTTAAGAAAATGAAAATCCTTAAAAAAAAATAAGAACTCAACATACTTCAATTCCAAAACCACTACGTACGAAGAATTCCATAATTAACTCCGACTTATAAAATCGGGTAATATAAAGTCCAAAAACAAATTATTAAAAAGTAAATAATGATTAACTTACGGAAATGAAACCCAATTGAAAAATTCTGAAAACGTTAAAAGATATTAAATACTTACAAAAAGGAAATGTAAAATAAATGTCTCAAAGTAAATACGTTGTATAAACATAAAATATCAGTTTCCAAATTGGCAAAGACCTAAACCGGAAAATCACCCGGAAACCCTAAGTGGAATACAATAGTTTAAGTCCGGCAATCTAGCACCCCTAACCTTAGAGGTCGAGATGTAGTTTAAATATGTAGAATAGCTCATAGTAATATAAGTTTGTTTAAAAATATCATATTGGTAAATTTTTGACCTTATTCGAACTCGTTCGGATACAGACTTCGAAAAGAGTATCTCGAGGCTCGAGATATCAAAAATATACCAATAGTACCGTTAGACTCATAATTTCATAAGATTTCCAAATATATCAGTTATATAATTTTTCGGGTTATAAAAGTTATAGTTATAACCTTTTATCGTATTTCAATTCTTACCGGTAATTGATTAGTCTTTTACACTATTCACTTTTATTTCATTACACAATTTTATTATTCTTATAAAGTCTTATATTTTTAGATAAATATTTTATATATTATAGAAAATTTTGTTTTTCTAAACTTTAGTTCGTTTCAGGTCTTTACGAGATCAGATTTTGTTTAAGACCCGATACTAAAAATAAAATAAATTAATTTAATAATTGAAAAATATTTTAAAAATATTTTTATTTTCATAAAATAATTTTTTTTGAATTTTTCGGGTTATAAAAATATTATTTATAACCCATATTCGTGTATTTTGATCATACCAATAACATATTTGTTGAAATACTAAAATAATTCAAATAATTATTTCATTTTATTTATAAAAATTCTGCCATTCATTTAAATATATTTTTCTTAATTTTATTTTGTATTTTTCTTAATAAAAAGCACCTTTTCCAACCCATACTTCAAGTACACCTTACACATATCACTTCTTTTTCACTTTAATCTTTCTACACTTTACCCCACACTTCATGGCAG
This sequence comes from Combretum micranthum, assembly GCA_024138025.1. Taxonomy (NCBI): domain Eukaryota; kingdom Viridiplantae; phylum Streptophyta; class Magnoliopsida; order Myrtales; family Combretaceae; genus Combretum; species Combretum micranthum. The sequence goes on along the minus strand of JAMXBD010004226.1, from coordinate 42,733 downwards.
ATTTTGACCCTCTTTATGGCTGTCTTTTGTCCTTTAAAACCCTCGAAAAATTAATTAAAATAACTCTCTTTCAAACCTTCTTCAAAAAGTCACACATACCATTAATTACATTACAATTTCAAGTCAAAATTCAACAATTTCCTCTCTCTCTCTCTTCCCACAAATCACATGCAGCCCCTCCCCCAATTTTTTGCCCTTGTTTTATTTTTTTCTCTTTTTTATTCAATTAATATACTCATTTTCTCTCTCTCCTTCATTTACTCATTCTTTCCTTTTTCATTCTTTGGTTTTTCTCTCTCTTTTTCCTCTCTTTCTTTCTTCATTTCCTCTTATTCTTACATGAAAAACAAGCTGCCCCCACTTCTAAAAATTGCTTCCACACTTCATTCTTGAAGATTTTTAAGCAAATCTTTTTCTCAAAGCCTCCATAGGTGATATAGGTAAAGTGTAATGGAAGTTTCATGCATCAAATGACCTTCCATAAGCTTAAAAGCTTAGGATGGTAATGCCAAAAAAATGAAACACTACTATTCTCTAAAGTTAATCTCTCGTATCACTATTATTTTCTTGTATAAAGTTGTTATATTTTGTAGATCTAACATTTTATAGATTTGATTTTTGTTTATGCCATAGATCTTGCTATTTAAGTTATTATTTTTGTTATTGCTTATGATTTATGTATATATTTCTCATTCACATGTGTTCATGCATTTATAACTAGTTTAGAAGACTATATCTAGTTGTTTTAGGTTCATACATGCATTAGACTTATGTTTTATGTTCATAAACAACTTGTAATAGCATGATGATAGTAGGAATGTTTTAAAAAACTCAAGATCTATTTTATTTTCAACAAAAATCATTTTTGAAAATTCGATGATGAAAAATGAACCATATTTAGAAAAGTTGTTTTTTCAACTTCAAAATGTGTATTTTTCATTTAAAATGAAGGGCTTAGGGTATAGATAACATAAAAGAAAGATTCTAATGAGCAAAGTTTAGATCTATGAGTTTAAAGTTTATTATCATGGGATTCATTTAGATGTATGTTCATATTATGTGTAGATCTTAGATTTGAATTTGAACAAAAATTTTGAAATTCGTATTTTGGTAAGACCCCAATTTAAAAACCATTTTCCAAGTGTCAAAATGTAATTTTTACTTAAGATAATGAAGGCTTAATATATGTATATCATCAAGACGTCTGTTTACAAGAATCAAAGGTGATTTTCAAAAGTTATTTTCAAAATAAAAATCTTATTTTTAGATTTTGGCCAAGGCATATTTTAAAAACATGTTTTCCAACTCAAAAATGAAGTTTTTATTTAAGAAATGAAAGGCCTTAAGATAGGATATGTAAGGAATGGATTTTCATAAACTTAGATAGATTTTGTCAAAAGATATGACTAAAAATAAATTTTGTAAATTCGGATCTCAACAAAGACTAATTTTGAAAACCCATTTATCAACTCCAAAACTCATGTTTTATATGAAAAATGAAGGGTATAGGTAATAGGTATCATTAAGTAGTGATTTTTTACAAGTTGGAATGAGTTTTGATGAGATTAATGTATAAAATAAGAAATAGAATCAATATGGGAAATTTTGAGTTAGTAGTCAATTTGTGAAATTCGTAATTTTGAATAAAGGCCATAAGAACACCTATTATCCAAGCTCAAAATGAAAGTTTTACGTAATGAATGGAGTCCTTAAGTGATAGGTACCATAAAGTCTTAAATTCTAATGCATTAAACAAGTTTTTCCCAGAGGAATCACTCAAAAAGTGGATTTTCTAAAATTCGGATTTTTGAGTAGATCATATTGGAAAACATATTTACAAAGTGTAAAATGGAAATTTCTATGAAGAAATGAAGGTCATGAGTAATATATATGACGAAGACTCAATTTTAATAAAGATAATTATATTTTCTTAAGAAATAAATCCAAAACAAATGGAAATGATCAAAGTTAGAAAAACTAGATTTTTCATAAGTAGTTGTTATTATGATCTTGCAAAATAAAAAGTTATAAAATTTTCTTTTAGCAAGAATCATCAAGATCATGCATACATCAAACTCATCTCATGTCATTCATGTTAGGAAATCACTCATATTGCATGTATAGCTAATTTATATAGTAGGAACATTACAAACATTTACAAAACTATTTTTCGGACTTGGAAATTGTTACTGCCCTAATCTGATCCGAACTATTTGAAGCTTCAAAGTTTTCAAAACTTGAAAATAATATTAGAATTAGATAGATCTTTCGAAGTAGATAGAAATTGATATATAATTTGCAAGATTCCAAGTTAAAATGACCAAGTTATGGCCGTTTTAAGTTGGAATTTCCGTTTAGGACGAGAATTGCTAATTTGATAGTTTGTATAAGTTCCTTTGGATTAGTTTGAGTTGAAATACTTATTAGAGTATTTCTTCCTTTTTAGGTGATCCCGAAATCGACGATTCCCTACCATTGAGTTACTATTACTGAGAGACCGGTGATCCAATGGCCGAGTGAGTCTTCTTCTTATTTTGTTACCTTGTTTGTGCTTGTAGCTAGTTGCATTAGAATTATAGGAACAAGATAAAAATCGATATGAATGGGGATGGGATATATGGTGAAACTGTGATGAATGTATGCCAAAGAATACTAAAGCATATCGAAACCATGATTCGATTGGATAACTACACTGTTCATAGTATTTCAGTTATGTGTATGATATTGGTTGGTCACTCTAAAGAATGTATGAATATTTTGACCTAAGCAAAAATTTAATTTGATCATGCATTATGTAAGCCCCGGAAAATTTCAGTAAATAATTCCAAAATGAACTTCGAAAATAAACCCTAAAAATCACTCCAAATTAAAACTGAATTTTGACAAGTCCTAAATCACGAACGAATCCAAAAATTTCTTAATCATGAGAAAATGAAAATCCTTAAAAATAAAATAAGAACTCAGTGGTCTTCAAATTCAAAACCACGACGTACAAAAATTTCCATATTTAGCTTCGGCTTGTAAAATCGGGTAATATAAAGCCCAAAAACAAAATATTAAAAAGTAAATAATGATTAACTTTCGGAAATGAAACCCAATTCAAGAATTCCGAAAACATTAAGAGTTATTAAATAATTACAAAAATAAAATTTAAAATAAATTTCTCAAATTAAATATGTTATATAAAGATAAATATCAGATTCCAAATTGGCAAAGGTCTAAACCGAAAAATCATCCGGAAACCCTAACCGGAATACAATAGTGTAAGTCCGGTAATCTAGCGCCCCTAACTCTAGAGGCCGAGAGGTAGTTTAAATAAGTAGAATAGCTCGTAATAATATAAGTTTGTTCATAACTATCAGATTGGTGAATTTTTAACCTATCTCGAACCCGTTCAGATACAGACTTTGAAAAGCATGTCCCGGGGCTCGAGATATAAAAAATATACTATTAGTACCGTTAGACTCGTAATTTTATAGGATTTCTAAATATATCAGTTATGTAATTTTTCAGGTTATAAAAGTTACAGTTATAACCTTTTTATCGTATTTTCATTTCTACCGGTAATTGATTAGTCTTTTGCACTATTCATTTTATTTCAATACACAATTTTATTATTTTTTTTATATAATGTATACCCCGGATGTCCTAGTAGTCGAGTAAACTTCGGATACCGGAAAATGAAACCCTAAACCGGTTTAGTTCAAAGCGTTATGAGAAAGACCTAGGAACCCTAATTCCGGCTTTTCCTCGGCTTCCAAATAAGAAATTTTTATAAGCAAAATTAATTTTGAATATAGTTCTTGATTATATTTCGAAACAAGAAAAGATCAGATTTTAAGAAAATTTCAATTCCGGGTCATCCTGATACCCATTACAGAAAAGCGTGCCCCGAAACTAGAATTTAAAAAATTTGCTTATAAATATTCATTAGAATCGAAATAAAATAAGGATTTCAAAAATATAAATTTCATAATTTTTCGGCTTACGAAAAATACAGTTATAACCTTCTTATTCGTATTTTTCTTACTACCGGTAATTAAGTTGTCTTGATTACTATTCATTACTATTCACAAGTACAACCTATGACTACCCACTTGTACACCTATATTTGCAACCCTTACCATCACTCAATCACTTCCTTTCCAAAGACTTTTTGTCCCTTAATTATTACTACAATTTATGACATGTGATGTAGAAAGCTATCAAGACAAATCAATCAAACAAAAGAAAATCAAACTTTCCCTCCTCCTCATGCATTGGTCGGCGTGAAACCCTCCCCATCAAGCTTCTTGTGCAATTTTTTTTTTTATTTCCTTTTTGTCACCTTTAACCTAAATTCAATTCATATATAAGCTACACTTTCTTTCTCTCACTTCATTCTTCACTTTCTCAAAATTTCCAAAAGGTAAAAGCTCTCAAAATCCTCTCCCTCTCCACCTTATTGCCGTGAGCTTTAAGCTCTCTCACACACACATACACACAACTTTCCATTTCCTCTTTTCATCTTCTATTCACTTCAAGTAAGTAAGCTTCCACTCCTTCCACTCATAGATCTTGTTATGGCTAAGTGATTCTTGGACATTTCCAACTAAAGGACCCCATGAGCTTTTGCTAAAGATAAGGAAATGTCAAAATAAGAATACCAAACCATCACTAGTAGATCTTGTATTTCAAGGAGCTTTCAAGGCATAAGCTTTATGATTTTTCATCAAAAGGTATTTTGAACAAAAGATCTTTTATAAAAATGTAGTTTTTATGTTTCCAAAACCTATTTAAGCACTTGATATAGTAGATCTACCATTTTACTACTCATATTCATGTAGGCATTTAAGATCTCATCATTATTTTGAGTTTATGTGCATTAATGGTCTTCAATGCTTTTTTCCTTAGTAAATAACCTTCCTAGTATATAGATCTATAAGTAGATGAGTTAATAAAGCTAAAAAGGAAAACACTTTTCAAGAAATGAGTTTGTGAAAATTCGGATGACTTTGGAAACCTAGGATAAAAACACCTTTATCAACTTCTAAACATATATTTTACAAGAGAAATGGAGCCTATAGGTAATAGATAATGTTTGGTAGTATTTTTCATGAGTCTAAATGAGTTTTTCTAAAGAAAATATTTCAAAACAAGAGATGAAGTCTAATAGAAGTTTGGAGTTAAAAGTCTTGAAAACCAAATTCGTAATAATGGATAGATGGTTAGAAAACACTATTTTTCCAACTTCAAAAATGGTATTTTCTTAAATAAATGAAGTCCTTAGAGTATAGGTATAATAAATACTTAAAATTATGAGTATAAAATATATTTTTCTCAAAGGAATCAACTTGAAAGTGGAATTTTCTAAATTCGGATTTTTGGAACCCCCTAGTAGAAGACCCACTTAAAAGGTTATAAATGAAGATTTTATTGAAGAAATAAAGGCCTTAGGATATAACTAAAGTAAGGGTCAAAATTTCTTTAAACAAAGTGGAGTTTTCCTAAAGAAAATCCTTGTAATATGTAGGTGTGATCAAGTGTAGTAAACTCACTTGTTAAACAAAAGCATGAAGTGGTTTTCTAAGAAAAAGTTTATTTAAATTCTTTGAATCTAAAAAGTTATAAGAACTTAGGCTCATTAGAGTTCATATCATGATATTCATGATAGGGAAAATCAGTACCGTTGCATTTAGTTTCATTTTGTACTTAGGAATCTCAAGTGCATTCATGAAAACCACACTTTTGGAATCGATATACCCGTTGTACAGATCTGATCCCTCAATTCCAAAGCTTAGATATTTTCAAAACTTGATTTAAAATTCATATTTAGAAAGCTCTTCCGAAGTAGATAGAAATCGATATAAAATTTGCGAGATTCCGAGTTAAAATGACCAAGTTATGGCCGTTTTAAGTTGGAATTTCCGCTTAGGACTCGAATTACGAATTTGATAGTTCGTAAGAAGTCGTTGGATTAGTTTGAGTTGAAATACTTATTAGAGTATTTCTTCCTTTTTAGGTTATCCCGAGTTCGATGATTTCCTACCACCGGTTTATTATTACTAGAAGACCGGTGATTCAATGGCCGAGTGAGTTCATTTCCTAATTAATTATGCTCATTGAGTGTGCTTGTAATTGTAGTAGCACTAGACTTAGGTAAAGATAAAATTGTTGATGAGAAATGAACTTTTCATGTTGAATGAATGATAAGTATATCGAGATGAGACTTGTTGAAATAATATTGTATGAGTTAGTATAGACTTGGATTGTTTGAAATGCTCTATGATCGCTCTTAAATTACATAATGAACTTACTACGATTCTATAAATAAACTGTACATGCATATCATTTAGTGAGTCACATTGCATTACGAGAATGCTTTTGGTGGGAACAAAAGTATGATCGGGAGGCAGCGGGTCTTTGTTAACGTTAAGGATCTGCAGGGTCGCTTAAGTTAACGGGCAGTGAGTAGACACTATAAACCAATACATATAAACAGGTGGAGGACCACCTTCGTTAACATCAAGGGCCTATGAGGTCGCTTATGTTAATGGCAGTGGATAGACACTATAAACCATAAGAGAAAATATTGGAATTGTGGTCGCATGTTTATGGACCACCCCAAACCCTGAATGGAGGGCGTAAATCCATTCACATATGGCTACCGGAAAGTCATATGCTTGTATGTTCACGTACTTGTGCATTCATATGATTGTTTAAATAAACTTGTTTGTATATTTTACAATTGAGTATATTATTGCGGAAATGAATCTCACTAAGCTAGTGTAGCTTATACCCCAATAGTTGTTTAAATGAGCAGGTTATTCCAAAAATGCTAAGTGGAGACCGAGATGGTTGAAGCCGAGAATGATTTCGAGATTCCGGCAAGATATAAGAATGCTTGAAGTTTTTAGCTAAGCTTTACGATTTGCTTTGTAATAGCTTTATGTAGTGAAGTCTTGGGATGAATGTAGTTGAAGTTTGATGAATTGTATTTTGAAGTATATGGTTTTGTATTTGGAGTATAGTGGATTGTATTTCCTTTACGTTGTTACTCAATTGTATCAACATAAAACGTATCATTCCGATGTGTCTCCTTTATGTGTTAGACGCCTTGTACATAATATGGAAGCCTTCGCGTGACTGAGGTGGTCATTCTTAGGCTTTAATATTGTGTACGGCGGACTGCCACGTTTAGGGTACCCTTCGGGGCGTAACACATTACATCGGACATATTGTATTTGGTAGCATGCTACTCCTCCGCAGGTTGATCGGTATGGTCCGTTGATGACCGTTTGGATAACGAGACCAGTGCCAGAGCTCATTCAGGGGTACTAAGGCACATGTGGATGCATTCCTTGGATGAGCCTAGCCGAGTCGAGTGCTAAGAGCCGAGGGCTTGGGGACTAGCAGCGGTCGTGTAGACTTCAATACCATTCCTAACCCAAGATACGGAGGGCGTAAATCCGTTCTGTGTGTGGGTTTCGGATACCCATGCATAATTGCTTGCTCACGTGTTTATTCATGCATAGCATATGATTGATTATAACTTGCTTGTTATGGTACGGAATTAAGGGAATTCTCACTGAGCTAGTGTAGCTTATACCACAATTGTTGTTTAAATGAACAGGTTATCTCAAGAATGCTAAGTGGGGACCGTGATGGTTGGATGCCGAGAATGACTTCGGGATTTCGACAAAGAATAAGAATGTTTGAAGTTATCAGCTAGTTTTATGATTTGTCTTGTAATAGTTTACATAGGGAAGTCTGTGGATGAATGTAATTGAAGTTTAATGATTTGTATTTTGAAGTATAGTGATTCGTATGTGAAGTATAGTGATTTGCATCTGAAGTATAATAAATTTTATTTCCTTTACATTGTTACTCAAGTGTACCAATATAAAATGTATCTCTCCAATGTGTCTCCTTTATGTGTTAGACGCCTTGTACATGGTACGGAAGCTTTCATGTGACTATGGTGGTCATTCTTAGGCTTTAATATTGTGTACGGCAGACTATCACGTTTAGGGTACCCTTCTGGGCGTGACAACCTGCCTGTGCAATGAAGAAAAACACTTAACATCGCCTGTAAGCCACCGGTGTAGGAATTGTAACTGCCGATGTAAATATTGAAACTGAAATTTTTTGTTAATGCTTCTTACAAAATTTTTCCTATATAAAAGGGGTTTCCCTTCTCTAGTTCCATAAGTCAAGAAAAATAGAAAAAACACTTTAGTATACAAATAGCTTTAGCATTTCATAGAGATTTGTGAGAGATTTGAGCTTTCTAGGAATTTGTAATTGAAGATTGTGATATTTGAATTGGTGATATCTAATCTTTTTTCTTATGCAATTCATTTATTTGATTTATTTGTTCATAATGATATCAATTGCATATTCTTATTGGATTATTGAATCATTATTCATGAGGTGCTAAACTTTTCTTTGTGGGAAATGATGAAGCCCCAATCTTGCTAAAATGATTTTTGATTTTATATTATAGGATTATTATGATTATGGAATATTTGTTTTGAATCATGATTATCTATTTTATTTCTGTTTGAAATTGAATTGATGAGAATTCTGATAATTTGGAAAAAAAATTAGGATTCATAGGAATTCATGAATTAAGATTAAACAACAATTGCGGAAGTGGCGGAGTTTAATCTAATTTAGAATTGTTACATGTAATCATGCAATATTTTATTATAATTTCTCACTAAGGAATGAGGAGAAGTTAATTTAGGATATTAGACAATTATAGAATCGGAAGATTTATAATTATAAATTAGATTCCATTAATAATTTATATAGCGGAAGCTAATAGATTATTTTGTAGTTTACTAAAACTTGATAGTTTTAGGTCTGGACAATTTCTTTCAAATATCCACCATTCTAATTATTTATATAATATAAATTTAGTGTGATTAGCAAAGATTAAAGTGGATTTTGTTCCTTCCCACATTTATCTTATATAACTTTCTCACAATCTCATTGCATTCATTGATAGAATTAGTTAATTAGTTTAAATTGACACATTTTGATTGCCTAAATATTAGTAAAAGCTAATATTGATCTAGTAATTAAATTGGTCCTCGTGGGAACGGTACTCGACTCACTTTTATATATTACTTGATCAAAACCCAGTATACTTACTGGTAGTATCCGAACTTACATTTTTATATACACATTTTACTCGGATCAAGTTTTTGGCACCGTTGCCAAGGAACAAATTAATATTAGATCATTTTTAGTTTTACTAGTAGTTTAGGTGCTTTTCAAAGGATTGATTGTTTTTCTTTTCTTTTGGCAGGTGATATGCACAGGAGTAAAAGTAGGGAACTTCTACCAATTGATCTCGAAATTGAAAGAACCTTGCATCAAAAAGAAGAGAAAATAGAAGGCAAGAAGTGCCATAACCTGAAGAAATGGCTGAAAACGAAGCAAATAATGTGGGCAAAAATGATCAAAACAACAATCTAAATCAGATTCAAGTTGCACCCGTTAGAGCACTTCGGGATTATACAATACCCACTGTTCAGGGTCCTGCTGTAAGGAGACCTGCAGTTCAAGCCAACAACTTTGAGCTTAAACCAGCATTGATTCAGATGGTTGAATCACATCAATTTAGAGGATATCCTAATGAGACACCAAATGAACACATTGCCAAATTCCTCCAATATTGCAATACTGTCAAACTCAATGGAGCAATAGATGAGGCCATTAGAATACAGCTTTTCCCTTTTTCTCTTATGGATAAAGCATTGGCTTGGTTTAATTCTCAACCACCTGAGTCCATTACTTCATGGGCATATTTGACAACTAAATTTTTGAAGAGACTTTTCCCTCCTGCCAGAACTGCCAGATTAAGAAATGAGATCACCAACTTCACAAAGTTTCCTAGAGAATCATTATATGAAGCTTGGGAAAGATTTAAAGAGGCAGTTAGGAAATGCCCATATCATGGACTTCCGGATAATCTCTTGATTGAAAATTTTTACCTCAGTCTAGATGAGACTTTGAGGTCATTGGTGGATGCTACATCGGGAGGATTACTCATGAGAAAGACTTATGAAGAAGCTAGTGCATTAATTGAGGAGTTAGCTTCTAGTGCTCATAACTGGAGCGGTGAAAGAACAAGATCAAAGGTGGGATTTATTCAAGATAGTGAATCCATGCAACAGCTCACTGCTCAAGTTTCAGCTTTAACTACATAAGTAAGTAAACTTGTATCATTCAATTCTTTGAATACTAATCAGGTTGCTACTTGTGAGTTATGCTCAGGACCACATTCAGTTTATGATTGTCCTCATGGTACTATACCATTATCAAGTGGAGAGCAACTCAACTATGTTGGAAACTTTGGAAGGGTTAATTATGGACCATATTCAAACACTTATAATCCAGAATGGTGTAATAATCCAAATCTATCTTATAGAAATGAAGCAAATGTTTACCGACCACCTGGATTTCAAAAACAAGGTCCCGTAAGAAATACCTAACCTCCATATCAGCAAAATCAACTTTCAACTGAAGAGTTATTGAAGACTTTTATGCAGACCACACTCAATAATCAGCACGCGATTATTTAAGATCTTCAAGGGAAATTCCATCAACTTGCTCAGCAAATTGGTAATAGACCATCTGGTTCTTTATCGAGCAACACTAAGAACAATCCTAAAACCGTAAATGCCATAATTTTGAGAAGTGGCAAGGAAGTTGAACCCATTGAGGCAAAAGTTGAGGAAACTAGAGTGCTTCCAAGGAAAGATAAAGGAAAACAAAAGATGGAAGAACCAATGCAAAAATCCCCTGAGGTAAGACCTTATGTTCCACCTATTCCTTTTTTAAGAAGATTGAAGCAGCAAAAATTGGATGAGCAATTTTCAAAGTTTCTGGATGTTTTCAAGAAGTTGCAAATCAATATTCCATTCTTAGAAGTGATTCAAGAGACGCTTTCCTATGCAAAATTCATCAAAGAATTGCTTATTAAAAAAAGGAAGATTGATAGGAATGAACCAGTGATGCTAACAGGAGAATGTTCAACGATTCTGCAAAAGAATACACCTTATGTTACGCCCCGAGGGGTACCCTAAATGTGGCAGTCCACCGTACACAATACTAAAGCGTAGGAATGACTACTTTAGTCATGCAAAGGCTTCCATATCATGTACAAGGTGTACACCACAACCAAGGGAATGCATCAGAGTAGCGCAATTTACATTGATAATAAATAAGTAACAAGGCAAAGAGAATACTTATCATAAAACATAAACATATTTCATTTCAATCCTTAGGGGCATAATCCTCTATTGTCTTCAAATAAATAAACATTACTAATCATATAAGTCATTACATATAAAGAACCTTACAACATTATTTCATCTTATGATTCCATTTCCTTCATAGAAGCTTAACATCTCTCCATGACATCATGATCCTCAATTAAATCTGTGGATATATCTGTTTCAACAAAATCTATAGGGATATAAGCTTCAACTAGCTTAGTAAGATATTCATTTTCATTCGCACCATTTATTCAAACAAGTTCATTTAGATTTTCACGCATATGCTATGCATTAAATGCATCAACCACATGATTACGCAAATATATATAGTTATCTGGAAACCATATATAGAATGGATTTACCCCTCCATATCAAAGGTTAGGGAATCGGGGTCGAAGGTCCTCGACCTTCTACTGCTAGTCCCCAGGTCCTCACCCACAGTGCTCGGTTGGCTCGGCTCCGAACCTAGATTCGCTTTCCTCGAGCAATTTGGATTCTCCAGGAAGGAACATGGCATGTGGCACCGCACGATCACAGCCAATCCAACTCTACGCGTAGGAGTAGCAGCCTTCCGAAATAGATGTGACTCGATGGATGCTATGCGCGAGCGTTTTAGTTTTCTTAAACCAAACCTTATTAAGGTTTATTAGGGGTGATCAATCAATTTAGCAAACAATAATTAGTCATACAAGTAACTAAACAAAATTATTTAAACAAACAATTCGCAGTTGCAATATTCTTAATTCTCATTTCACGCATAACCATAGAATCATATATATACACATAATCCCGAATTCCCCAAATATATATATATATATATATATATCCATTTTTATCTTTTCTTAGTATACTAATGCTACTACTTTACAAGCACAAGCAAGGTAACGAATTTAGGAGGAATAACTCACTCGTTCATTTCACAATCTTCTTAGTCGTAGTAATCCTCGGGTAGGGTAATCTCGTATCTTTTGTCATCTAGACAAAAAAAAATACCCAGGATAAGTCTTTCATAAATTTTCTATTCTTGCAGACTCTAGACTTTTCTTAAAATCGCAGTAAAATCGTATAAGAGAAAATTCCAACTTAAAATGGCCATAACTTGCTCATTTTAACTCGGAATTTTGCATATAATATACCGTTTTCTATCTATTCGAAAAGATCTATCCATTTCTAAGGTTATCTTTGTCATATAAGGTCATTTGGGTTCCAAAAACGTTAGGTGCAGATTTAGAACGAATTATTTCTAAACTTTCGCAAATCCATTTTCTAACTCAACTTTCATTTTAAAGAAAATCCTTTTGTAACAATATATGTATATAAATATATATTTGATAAACACTTTGAATATATAGGTAAGCTCACTTTATATGCAAAAATCCTAATGGTAATGTCTCAACAATTTATTTCATAAAACAATTCATTTAAACTTTAACTTTGAAAATTTCTTTTTAAGTATTTAAAGAAACTTTATATTTTCCTAGGTTGTTATAGATGAGTATATTCTTATTTTATTTTCTTCATTCTTTTTCCAAGGACAAATAAATTTTCTTTTAACCTTAGTTTTTCATAAGCTTTACTTTAAAATCAAAGTATATTAAGTTGATGAAAACCTTTTCATAATTCTAGTTTTAGAAACTGAGTCTTGTCTTCTTATATTCATTTCTAGAATATAAGCTTTTGCTTTATAAAACTTGTTCTTTCATTTCTTTTGAAAAGAATCATTTTTATTGATAAAATCCATTTTTGTTAATCTTACTTCATTTATATTCTTTTGAAAATGAGTTCCTTCTTTTTAGAAATCATTATTTTTCCTAAGTAGATTCACAACTTTATGAGTTGATTTTTATCTTAACTTTGAAAACTAGTTTGTTTTCTTAGTTTTATTATGAAGTTTAAAAGAGTTTAAATCTTAAGCTTTTTGTAAAAAAATTTAATATTAATTATTTTACTAAAGCTCATAATATTCAAAGAAATATTTATTCTTATGTTTCCTTAGTAATCTATCTTTGTTATTTAAGAAAATGTTGAGAAAACTCTATTTTTATGTTGTTGATAATAACTTCATGATTTTGTAATAAATCATATAATCGAAAATCTAGCTTTGAGTTCATTTAGGGTCTATTTGGATTGGCTTTTTTTGGGCAGATACAGACACTTTTTCAAACTTTTTGCTAACAAATTATTTATCAAGAAATAGATATAGATAAAAAAAAGTTGACAGTTCTCATCAAAAGATCAAATAGAACAAAAATAGATAAAATTTAGATGCAAATCGGATATATTTACACATATCATTTTAAAAAAGATATAAATACAGATGAAATACAGACAATCCAAACAGACCCTTAGTAAAGTAAAATTCTATTTTTTGATTAGTTGAGACATTAGCATTACGTAAATGCAAGTATTATGAGCATATAAAAAAAATAAGAAAATATTAGAAAAAAATAATAAGCAAGAAAATAAAATATCAAGTATTGGGAACCTTAGCTTCATCAAGGTATCCCAGTCAAGTATTGGAGCCTTAGCTTCATCAAGGCATCACATGACTAAGAGTGGACTAGTCCCAAAAGAAAAGAAAAGCAAAGAAAGAAAATTATTTTGACTTGATATGGACAAGTCTAAGACTAGAAAGATTAGTCTTAATAAGAACATAAAATAATAAAATTGCATAACTTAAAAGTAAATAAATAACAAATGAGCTTATATGCTCTAAATAAATATATATACATAATACTATATATAAGTTAGATTAGAAACAAATAATAACAATAATAATAACAACATAATAAAATAGGAAGCTTATGTACAAGAACAAAACATGAACATATTGTTGCTTTTACTACTCATATGAGTTTCAAAACAACACCATGGTCATGCTAAGTTACATGACATGGATAATTAAATGGTTGAAAGAAATTTTTACCTAAGGTATTTTTGTGGTATAAAGATGGTAGTGAATGTATGGTTATGTGGTTATAGAGAAATGGCAGTTGTATTGTATAGAGGGAAATTTTTGTGAGTATGTGGTGAAAGAGAGTTTTGATAGAGGAAAAGTTTATGGAGAGAGTTTGTGTAGTGAATTTGAGAGAGTTTAGATAGCAGAATGAATTGTGTGAAGAAGTGAAAGAGGAAGGGAGTATTTATAGAATTTTTGGAGTGAATTTTAGATGTAATAATAAATTGAAAAAGAAAAATAAATTGTTGGAAGAAAGAGAGGGGGGCATCGGTTCTAGCGTATAAGAGGGGGAGTGAGTTAATTTTTGAGTGAAATTTGTAAGAAAATAATTAATATGTAAGGTATGATTTAATATAAAGTGTATTGGAAATATAAAAAGTAAGAAAATAGATATATAGGTGTAAGAAATAGGGGTAAGAAAAAGTAGAGATAGTGAAATAATAATGAATAGTAGAAAAGTACTATGAATAGTAGACTAGACAATTAAAGTACCGGTAGTAATAAAAATACACGTAATAATACGATATCTGTAATTTTTAGTTACCGAAAAATTCTAAAACTGATATTCTTGGAATCCTTATATTTTACGAGTCTATTGGTATAAACGGAATATTTCTAATATTCCGAGCTCTGGGACACGCTTTTCGAGCACTGATCCCGTTTGAGTCCGAAGGACACTCAAAATTCGCGAATATGATATTTTTAGGTTACCCTATATTATTACGAACTATTTTAAGCTATTGGCTTAATTTTGTTTTCTAGGGTTTGAGATTGCGGGATTGCCAGATCTTAAACACTAGGGTTCGTTATAGGCTTTGTTGACTTTAGGGTTCCGGTTTGACTTCTGGTTTCATTGAGATATTCGTAAGATCGTATAATTTTCGAGTTTTGATCATTTTATATTTTTAGCTCTATATCTATGGTTTATCTTATTTTATTTGTGATTATTTAATAGTTTTCGGTTCTCGGAAATGTTTAACCGAGTCTTAAGGTTATGAATTGACTCAGTTTGACTTTTGGCGAAAATTTGAAATTTGTGATTTCTGAAATTTATCGAAGGATTTAAGGTCTTATCATTTTGTTGATATGTTGTTTTGATTTGCGTTTTTGGAATTGGGTAGATGATTTGATTGGCGTACGGACGTTGATTAAACCGGTAGTTAGACTTTTATTTTGTTTCAAGGGTTCTCGTTTTCTCGAGACTAAGAAATCTCGTTTTTGATCTTATATGGAATTAAGTCTTAACTTGGTTCGATTTTTAGGGTTTCGTTTCCAGTGTTTGACTTGGTCTAGAATTGGGTTTTATCTTGAGTCGATTTTTTCGGGATTTGGATTTTGATTATTAGACTTCTAGGATTGTTTTTAAGAATTATGAAATTTTCGAGGGTTTACACCTTACCTGCCAACAAAACAAAGAGATCAGGGGAATTTTATTGTTCCATGCACTATAGGAGATTTTTACTTTGATAAAGTTCTTATAGATTTTGGTGCAAGTATTTATCTTATGCCCCTATCTATTTTCAGGAAACTAGGACTTGAAGAATGCAAGGAGACTCATGTTACCTTGCAACCTGCAGATAGAAGTGTCAAATACCCACGTGGTATTGTTGAAAATGTTTTGGTCAAAGTTGACAAGTTCATATTTCCAGTAGACTTTATAGTCTTGGAAATGGATGAGGATCGTGAAGTCCCAATAATTCTTGGTAGACTATTCCTTGTAACCGGTAAAGCATTAATTGATGTGGAACAAGGTAAACTCACTTTAAGGGTAGAAAATGATCAGGTAACCTTTAATGTTTATTATGCAATGGAAAAATTTGATAAAGGTTTCTATTATTGTCATGCCCTAAGGGGTACCCTAAACGTAACAGTCCGCCACACTAAATATTAAAGCTTAAGTATGACAACCTTAGCCATTCTCGAAAGCTTTGATATTAAGTGTAAGGCGTGCTCTCACAATTTTAGAGGACCATACATAGAATTTGAAGCTTAAGAAGATATAATAACAGATTAAGAAAAGAGGATTCATATAGTCATTTATTAATAACAATGATCTTACAAAACTTAGGGACATTTCCCTTATTCACAAATCTATTACAGGAGTATTTCTACATCCTATCTACTAGACTTCATCTTAGGAAATTCCTTAACCCAAAAAGAAAGTACCTGGCTACAAGGTCCTCGTGGCCTCAACCACAAATAGGGAAACTGCAAAAGATATCTATAAGGGTATAAGCTAATAGCTTAGTGAGAACTATTTCCATAAATAACTTATTGTAACAAAATTTCAAACAAGTTGTTTAATCAAACAAATGGAATGCAACATACACGTAGCCAAACAAAGCATATAGTTTTCTGGGAACTATATGTTGAATGAATTTATGCCCTCCATTCGGGGTGTGGTGATATGTAACCTCAAAACAAGTAGTTTTAGTTAAAAAGATTTATGCTTTCGATCAACATCGCCAAGCACACGAAGTCTACTTGAATTGAGCCTTGCTTTCGGATCTTTTGCCAAGCATTTCCTTAATGTCGCCAAGCAATCGCTTTCGATCACTCCGCCAAGTGTTGCTTTCGACCTGAGCTACAATCCTTCTCACCCAAGGATAATAACCCAATGCAATGTGAATCACTTCATGGTATGCATGAACCCATTTATTTTTTATATCATAACATTATTATTATCAGAATTAAGGTGATCAAAGATTCTCATACAAATCAAGTGTTATATTAAAACAAACATTAAATCAATTCCGGTCTCGATATTTTTAGGATTCTTTCAAAGAATTATCTTTACAAACATATCCATTTATCTTTTCTTAATTCTAATGCAACTAAATTATAAGCACAAACAAGTAAAGCATTTTAAGGAAATAAACTCACAATGCTATGATGATGATTTCTCTAGTGGATGAGTCACGCACACATTGGAAATAGTCCTCAAGATAAAGGTATTCTTCCTCGGAATCACCTAATCAAAGAAAATGCCCAAAATGAGTATTTTTTGATGATATTCTTGAATTTTGACAAAACAATGTCATGAGAACGTCAAAGTTCGTATAAAGGAGAGTTTCAATTTAAAATGGCCATAACTTGGTCATTTTAACTCGGAATCGCGTATATAATATACCGATTTCTACCTACTCGAAAAGCTTTATCCATTTTTGAAACTATTTTTATCAAACTAAACCTTTTAGGCCCTGAAACAGTGGTGATCAGATTCACCACGAATTTTCTATCTCGAAAACAAATTTGTTTCAAACTTTAATTCATTCAAAATTTGTTTGATAAATACTTAGTTATTATATAGTAGAAAAATCCTCATTTTATGGCTACTTAGCTCATATTTATTCATGCTCAAGTGTTTGTTGTCCAATCATGTTTCTTAAGTACAACAATGTCAATTTGGAGTTTAGAAATCTATAGTTTACAAGAAATTCATTTTGTAGATCTTTTAAAATGAAAACTTCGATTTTTGTTTTCAAAGAATTTCTTTATGTTTGACTTATTATTTTTCCTAGATGACTTTTCGGAAAGTAATTTTCTTCTCTTCTAAATTCTCTATATTAGTGCTACTTTTCCTATTTATTTTCTACACCATTTTTCTTTGACCATTTGTTTGAAAAGATCTAAATTTGAAAATTTCCGTTCCTTTCCCATAAGGTTTCATTTATGTTATGTTTTCATAGAAATAATTTTTATGTCAAAAATCATTTTCTTTTCGAAAAACAAAGTGATGTAGAAATGATTTAAAAAAAAAACTTTCCAAAACAAAAGTAGCTTCTAAAATTGTAGTGAGTTTCTTCTTATGTCTTGAAAAGAAATGACTTTACTTATAGATTTTATATCTCATATAAACTTATTCCTAAGTGATAAAATCTCCTTTTTATCAAATATTTTTAGAGCTTGAAAAATTTGGACAACGATCTTAATGGCATGATTTATGAGAAATAATAGCAAGCAAAAATAACATAAATAATATATAAAGTCAAGTATTGAGAATCTTAGCTTCTTCAAGGCTCGCGAGACTAAGAAGTAGACTAGTCCCAAAAGAAAGATAAGATGAAAGAAAGAAAATTTTGTTTTGACTTGATGAGGACAAGTCTAAGAATAGAGACTAGTCTTAAAATAGCATGAATTAAATAAATTGCAATGGAATAAATAAATAAATTACATTGTATGAAAATAAATAAATTGCAAGTGAGCTTATATGCTCTAAAGAATATTTATATATATATAGATACATAATAATACTTCGATATAATAACAATAACAAGAACAAAATAAAACAGTATAAACAAAATGAATTTTCATGAACAAAAAACAATACATGAACATAGTGTACCTTCCATAACACTTAGTTTTTGGAAACTCACACCATGGTCATGTAAAGTTATATGACAATGAGGAGAAGAAAACTAATAAGAAAGTTTACTTAAAGAAGGTTTTGGTAGTGTTATGTGGTTATGGGTTTTGTTATATGTAGAAAGTGATTTTGGAATTATTTTGGAAGAGTTTTTGTAGAAAATTTGTGAGTAGTAATTGTATGAAAGAAGTGAAAGAGGTGGAAGATATTTATAGAAAAGTGTGGAGTGATTTTTTGATTGATTAAAATAAAAAAAAATTGAAACAAAATTGAGAGAGAGGGAAGAGGGGGGGCACCAGCCATAGTGTAGAGGAGAGAGGGAGTGTTTTATTTTTTTGTATTTTTGTTGATTAAATGAAATAATAAGTAAGGTAGATGTGAAATAAAGTTATGAGAAAGGGAAAAAGTAAAAGTTATAAGTTATGGCGTTTATAAGAGTAGGTGTAAGAAAAAGTAGAAATAAAAGAATAGTGTAATATAAAGTAGACATGACAATTTAAATACTAGTAATAAGAAAATACACGTATAATTACGATATCTATTATTTTTACTTGCCGAAAAATTATAAAACTGATATTTTTGAAATCCTTATATTTTTAAGAGTCTAGCGGTATATTTAGAATATTTTTACTATTCTGAGCTCCGAGATACATTTTTAAGAACTGTGTCTGATCGGGTTCAAGACGATTTACGGTTTTATTAATCTGATCTTTTAAGCTTCCTTAGGTAATTACGCACTATTCTATATACTAAACTCTTACTTACTTTCTCCGTGATGCTTATTCGGGATTGCCAGACTTAAGCTATTACGTCAAACTAGGATTTTGTTGACTTTAAAGTTCCAGTTGACTTCCAAATTAGGGTTTTAAGCTAAACCGATTCCCAAAATTTGGGGGTATACAGTTATACTATTGATATTATTGATGAGTTTATTTTTAAGTCTATTGAAGAGAAAGCAGGTGTAGAAACTGTGGAATCTATTTTAAGAGATTTAGATGAATGGAGTGATGATGAGCAAAAAGAAGAATCTGAGCAAGTGCCTCAAATTAAAATAAGATATTATGAGGAGCTAGGCACTAGTGAAAGCAAGCCAGTACCATTATTGATACAACCACCAAATCTTGAGCTTAAACCCCTTCCCACTCATTTGAAACATGCTTTTCTAGGAATTGAAAATACCTTACCAATAATTGTTTCATCTTATTTGACAAGTGAACAAGAGCAGCAGCTGCTTGGAGTTCATAGGGAGCATAAAGAAGCAATTGGTTGGACTATTGCTGATATCAAGGGAATTAGCCCTATGATTTGCACTCACAAGATTTTGATGGAACTTGAGTACAAACCTACAGTTCAACCACAGAGGAGACTTAACCCAACACTTAAAGAAGTAGTAAAAAAAGAAGTTCTAAAACTACTTGATAGTTACTCTGGTCATAATCAAATTTCCATAGCACCTGATGACCAAGAGAAAACCACTTTTACTTGTCCTTATGGTACTTTTGCCTTTAGGATGATGCCCTTTGGTCTTTGCAATGCACCTGCTATGTTTCAGAGGTGTATGATGGCTATTTTTTCTGACATGCTTAAAAATTTTATTGAAATATTCATGGATGATTTTTTTGTTTTTGGAAAGTCTTTTGAAGCATCTTTAGTCAACTTAGCCAATATTCTTAAAAGATGCAAAGAAACAAATCTGATTTTAAGTTGGGAAAAATGTCATTTCATGGTAAGAGAAGGAATTGTTTTAGGTCACAAAATTTCAAAAAAAGGAATTGAAGTTGATAAGGGCAAAGTTGAGATAATAGAGAAGTTGCCAATACCCACAAATGTTAAGGGAGTCAGAAGTTTTTTAGAACATGCTGGCTTCTACAGAAGATTCATAAAAGACTTCTCTAAAATTTCTAGACCTTTGTGTAATCTTCTTGAAAAAGATTATGTATTTAATTTTTGATGATAAATGTTTACAAGCATTCAATTTATTGAAGGAAAAACTCACCTCTACACCAGTGATTATTGCACCTGATTGGGAGCTGCCTTTTGAACTCATGTGTGATGCCAGCGACTTTGCTGTGGGAGCAGTATTGGGTCAAAGAAGAGGTAAGTTGTTTCATGTTATATACTATGCTAGTCATGCTTTAAATGAGGCTAAAAAAAACTATGCCACAACTGAAAAAGAGCTTTTAGCTGTTATATTTGCATGTGATAAGTTTAGGCCTTACTTAATAGCTTCTAAAGTCATATTGATCATGCTGCTTTGAAATATTTGTTTACTAAAGCTGATGCAAAACCTAGGCTAATTAGATGAATATTACTATTGCAAGAATTTGATCTTGAGATCAAAGATAAGAAGGGAACTGAGAATGTGATTGCTGATCATTTATCTAGACTAGAATATGATAGTTTAGATATTCCTATCAATAAAAAGTTTCCTGATGAATAATTGCATGCAGTAGAGATCCTAAGTTTGCCTTAGTATGCTGATTATGTTAATTACTTGGTTAGCAAAATCATTCCATATGGTTTGTCCTATGAACAAAAGAATTTTTTTTTGCATGATATGAAAAGTTACTTTTGGGATGAACCATATTTGTTTAAGAAATGTGTTGATCAAGTAATTAGACGATGTGTGCCTAAATCTGAATAGCTTAGTATTATTGAACACTGTCATTCAAAAGAAACAGGAGGTCATTTTGGTCTTCAAAGAACTGCAGCTAAGGTCTTATCATCTGGATTTTATTGGCTTAATTTGTTTCGTGATTGTAGGAAATATTTATTGTCTTATGCTCAATGCCAAAGGACTAGTAACATTTCAAAGAAACATGAATTACAACAAAACAATATCTTGGTAATTGAACTTTTTGACATTTGGGGAATTGACTTCATGGGTCCTTTTCCGTCGTCTTTTTCAAATAAATATATACTTGTGGCAGTAGATTATGTTTCAAAATGGGTTGAAGCTATTGCTTTAGAAACAAATGATGTCCGAGTAGTTTTAAGATTTTTGAAAAAGAATATTTTTACCAGATTTGGGGTGCCTAGAGCTATCATTAGTGATAGGGGATCACAACAAGCAATTTGAAAAACTTTTGTCAAAATATGGAGTTACACACAAAATTGCTACCCCCTATCATCCACAAACCAGTTGACAACTTGAGGTATCCAATAGGGAGATCAAAAGAATTTTGGAAAAAAATGTTAATGCATCTAGAAAAGCTTGGTCTTCAAAATTAGATGATGCATTATGGGCTTATAGAACTGCTTTTAAAACCCCTATTGGAATGTCCCCATTTATGATTATTTTTGGTAATTCATGTCATCTTCCTGTAGAACTTGAGCACAAGGCATATTGGGCTATAAAATTCTTAAATTTGATGAAAAAGCTGCAGGGGAAAAGAGATTGCTTCAATTAAATCAATTGGTTGAATGGAGGGATGAAGCTTATGAGAATGCTCGTATCTACAAGGAAAGAGCAAACAAATGGCATGACAGAAACATTATCAAGAGAGAATTTTTGCCTGGAAAAAAAGTTTTACTTTATAATTCTTGTTTGAAGTTGTTTCCAGGAAAATTGAGATCAAGATGGTCAGGACCATTTGAAATTGCAAAAGTTTTTCTGTCACGCCCCGAAGGGTACCCTAAACGTGGCAGTCCATCGTACACAATATTAAAGCCTAAGAATGACCACCTCAGTCACGCGAAGGCTTCCATACTATGTACAAGGCGTCTAACACATAAAGGAGACAATCGGAATGATACATTTTATGTTGATACAATTGAGTAACAATGTAAAGGAAATACAATCCACTATACTCCAAATACAAAACACTATACTTCAAAATACATTCATCAAACTTCAATTACATTCATCCCAAGACTTCACTACATAAAACTATTACAAGGCAAATCGTAAAGCTTAGCCAAAAACTTCAAGCATTCTTATATCTTGCCGGAATCCCGAAGTCATTCTCGACTTCAACCATCTCGGTCCCCACTTAGCATTTCTTGGAATAACCTGCTCATTTAAACAACTATTGGGGTATAAGCTACACTAGCTTAGTGAGAATTCCCTTAATTCCGTACCATAACAAACAAGTTATTAATCAATCATATGCTATGCATGAACAAACACGTGAGCAAGCAATTATGCATGGGTAACCGGAACCCACACACAGAACGGATTTACGCCCTCCGTATCTTGGGTTAGGAATGGTATTGAGTCTACACGACCGCATCTAGTCCCCAAGCCCTCGGCTCTTAGCACTCGACTCGGCTAGGCTCATCCAAGGATGCATCCACATGCGCCTTAGTACCCAGAATGAGCTCTGGCACCGGGCTCGTTATTCAAACGAGGCAACAACGGACCATACCGATCGACCTGCGTAGGAGTAGCATGCTACCAAATGCAATATGTCCATGCGATGCATGATCAATTTACTTTTTGCTTAGGTCAAAATATTTATACATTCTTTAGAGTGACCAGGCAATATCATACACATAAATAATATGAACGTGCAGTTATCCAATCAAATCGTGGTTTCGATATGCTTTAGTATTCCTTGGCATACATTCATCACAGTCTCATCATATATCCCATCCCCATTCATATCGATTTTTATCTTGTTCCTAAAATTCTAATGCACTAATTACAAGCACAATCAAGGTAACAAAACAAGGAGAAAACTCACTCGGCCATTGGATCACCGGTCTTCTAGTAATAATAATCCGGTGGTAGGGAATCGTCGAACTCGGGATAACCTAAAAAGGAAGAAATACTCTAATAAGTATTTCAACTCAAACTAATCCAACGACTTCATACGAACTTATCAAATTCGTAATTCGCGTCCTAAGCGGGAATTCCAACTTAAAACGGCCATAACTTGGTCATTTTAACTCGGAATCTCGCAAATTTTATATCGATTTCTATCTACTTCGGAAGAGCTTTCTAAATATGAAGTTTAAATCAAGTTTTGAAAATATCTAAGCCTCGGAAATGAGGGATCAGATCTGTACAGCGGTAACATAGATTCCGAAAATGCGGTTTTCATGAATGCACTTGAGATTCCTAAGTGTAAAATGAAACTAAATGCAATGGTAATGATTTTCCCTATCATGAATGTCATGATATGAACTCTAATGAGCCTAAGTTCTTATAGCTCTTTAGGTTTAAAGAATTTACATAAACTTTTCTTAGAAAACCATTTCATATTAATGTTTAACAAGTGAGTTTACTACACTTAGTCACACCTACATATTACAAGGATTTTCTTTTAGGAAAACTCTATTTTGCTTAAAGAATTTTGACCCTTATTAGTTATATCCTAAGGCCTTTATTTCTTAATAAAATCTTCATTTATAAACTTTTAAGTGGGTCCTTTACTAGGGGTTTCCAAAAATCCGAATTTAGTAAAGTCCATTTTCAAGTTGATTCTTTAGGAAAAATGTATTTATACTTAAAACTTTAAGTATTTATTATACCTATATCCTAAGGACTCATTTATTTAAGAAAATACCATTTTTGAAGTTGGAAAAATAGTGTTTTCTAACCATCTATCCATTATTACGAATTTGGTTGTTAAGACTTTTAACTCAAATTCTTTTAGACTTCATCTCTTGTTTCAACTATTTTCTTAGTAAAACACATTTAGATCATGAAAAATATTGCTAAACATTATCTATTACCTATAGGCTTCATTTCTCTTGTAAAATATATGTTTAGAAGTTGATAAAAGTGTTTTTCCTAGGTTTCCAAAGTCATCCGAATTTACACAAGTTCATTTCTTGAAAAGTGTTTTCCTTTTTGACTTTATTAACTTATCTAACCATAGATCTATATACTAGGAAGGTTATTTACTAAAGACAAAAGCATTAAAGACTATTAATGCACATAAACACAAAATAATGAGATCTTAAATGCCTACATGATATGAGTAGCAAAATGATAGATCTATTATTTCATATGCTTAAATGAGTTTTGAAAACATAAAAACTATATTTTTATAAAAGATCTTTTGTTTAAAATACTTTTTGATGGATAAACATAAAGCTTTTAGTATGAAAGCTCCTTTAAAGATTAGATCTACTTTAATGGTTCGGTATTCTTGTTTTGACATTTCCTTGTCCCTAGCAAAAGCTCATGGGGTCCTTTAGTTGGAAATGTCCAAGAATCACTTAGCCATAACAAGATATGAGTGGAAGAGTGAAGCTTACTTACTTGAAGTGAAAGAAGATGTAAAGAGGAAATGGAAGTTGTGTGTGTGTGTGGGGGCTTGGAAGTTTCGGCCAAGAGGGAAAATGGAGAGGATTTAGAGCTTTTCACTTTGTAAAAGTTGAGAAATGAAAGAATGAAGAGAGAGAGAGAAAAAGTAGTATATATATGGATTGAATTAGGTTAAATGAAGAAGAAAATTTCAAATTGGAGCATGAGGGGGGGGGGGGGACTATTCACGCCGGTTTTCACTTGTAGAGGAAGGGGAAGATTTGATTTTTACTTTATTTGATTGATTTAACTTGATATTGAATTGTCATAATTTGTAAAAAGTTAAGGGACAAAAGTGTAGAGAAAAGAGTGATTTGAGTGATGGTAAGGTTGAATTGTAGAGTGTGCTAATAGGTAGTATAGGTGGTATAGGTGTACTTTTGAATAGTAGTGAATAGTTGACAAGACAATTTAATTTCCGGTAGTAATGAAATACGAATAAAAAGGCTATAACTGTATTTTTCATAAGCCGGAAAATTATGAAAAATATATTTTTGAAATCCTTATTTTATTTCGATTCAAATGAGTATTCATAAGAAATTTTGAAATTCTAGTTCCGGGGCACGCTTTTCTATAATGGGTCTCGGGATGACCCGGAATTGAAATTTTCCAAAAATCTGATCTTTTCTTGGTTTGAAATATAATCAAGAACTATATCCAAAATTAATTTTGCTTATAAAAGTTTCTTATTTGGAAACCGTGGAAAAGCCGGAATTTGGTTTCTAAGTCTTTCTCACAAAGCTTGAATAAACCGGTTTAGGGTTTCATTTTCCGGTTTTCGAAGTTTACTTGATTACTAGGAAACCCAGGGTATATAAAAATAATAATAATAAAATTGTGTAATGAAATAAAATGAATAGTGCAAAAGACTAATCAATTACCGGTAGAAATGAAAATACGATAAAAAGGTTATAACTGTAACTTTTATAACCCGAAAAATTATATAACTGATATATTTAGAAATCTTATAATTACGAGTCTAACGGTACTAATGGTATATTTTTGATATCTCGAGCCCCGGGACACGCTTTTCGAAGTCTGTATCCGAACGGGTTCGAAATAGGTCAAAAATTTACCAATCTGATAATTATAACGAACTTAGTTATTCTATATATTAAACTACATCTCGGTCCCTAGGGTTAGGGGCACTAGATTGCCGGACTTACACTATTGTATTCCGGTTAGGGTTTCCGGATGACTTTCCGGTTTAGGTATTGCCAATTGGAAACTGAGATTTTCTGTTTATACAACGTATTTAGTTTGAGAAATTTATTTTAAATTTTATTTTTATAAGTATTTAATATCTCTTACTGCTTTCGGAAATCTTGAATTGAATTATTATATCCGGAGTTATATCGGTAATGGTTACCGGATATGATTTTCTTGAGTTTGAGTCAAATATCGATTTTTGGAATGATTTTGGGGAAATCTTGGTTTTTATAATTTGCTTTGAAAAAGGATCTTCATAGTGTTTTGTTTTCGAATTTATTTTTGCTTCGATTTAAGGTTTTATGAACAATTGGTTAACTTAAGGATTATTAATTTGTTATTTTGTTTCTTGAATTCTTCCTTCTTAAGATTACGAGATTTCAATTTCTAACTCGTTCTATGATTCTTGGGAGTTTGATTTGATCGTTAGGGCTTTATTGTGATTTCGTCTCTTAGGATTATTAGTCTGGTCGTTTGGGGAATTTCCAAAGTCTATATTTTATTATTGGCAGATAAAGTTTTCTTAATCGTGCCAAAGCCTAGTATGGAATTGGCCTTTGGTGATTCCTGATCCTTCAAATTGTCATGTTACAGATTAACTTGCTTTTTAGCAAATTATCACTGTGTTTTTTTTTTCCCGATTTTTATGAATTATAGATTAGGTAAGCAGTTTATCTTACGTAATGGTTTTTGGACTTAAGGACTTTTGTAGTCCTTATTTTATTTTTAGATTTTCTCAAGACTAATGAATTCTTACTTTCGTTTATATATTAGGACTCGTTCGAAGTTCGATTTTAATTTGGAGTGATTTTTAGGGTTTATTTTCGAAGTTCAACGTAGAATTATTTACTGAAATTTTCCGGGGCTTACATTTTCCCTACAGTGTAGTAGAATTGAAAACTGATGATAATTGGACTTTCAAGGTGAATGGGCATCTGCTCAAACATTATTATGAAAGGGAGAACCATGATAGTGCTACCACTGTCATAAATTTTAAAGAACCATGACCAGAATTGGGAAAGTCGAGCTAAGCAACTCTAAACTAAGTGCTTCTTGGGAGGCAACCCATGTTTAATTTAAAAGTAGTTTTATTTGTTTTGTTTTTTGCTAACTTAATTTTAGTATGCATAGATCAAAATGGAAAAATTGAGCTTTAACTGACAAGGGAGATGCATTAAGAAAAAGAGAATGAGGAACAATTTTGGAAAAGCTCTAAGGAATTACATGGTAGGTATTTTAATTATTTAGAGTACTACATTTTAGAGCTTTTCTTATGCAAAAAAAAAAAAAAAAACAGAGGCCGGCACTTCAAAATTCAAAGCCGCCGACTTCATGCTAGCGTATGCTACAAATTAGAACACCGGCATCTTACCATTTATGCTGCCAGTGTTGAAAGCGGCGTAAAACCAAAGTTTCAAGGGTTTTAAACCCCAATCAAAGCTGACACCTGGGTTTTAAAGCCGCCAGCTTTGAAGCCGGTGTAGACCTGTATGCGGGCAGTGTACATGAGAAAGCCGCTGGCCATTTGCTCTCGGCATGAATTAAATTTTGATACACCGGCATGTAAGCTGTCGGTGTACTCAATAAAAATGCCGGCGTTTGCTCTGCAGAATCAAAATTTAGCAGGTATCTCTCTCTCTTCCTCATTTCTCTCATTTTACTCACTCTCACTCACACATACGCACCCCCACTGCCCTATTCCTTCACCCACTCGCTTGGAATCATCTTACACAAAGTAAGTGATCTTAACTTCTGCTGTTAATTTATTTATTTTTTACTTTCATTTGCAATCATATCTGTTTTAAATCTGTCGATTAGCTTATTGGATTGTTGAAATTGGTAGATGAGACATTGTGTTCGGATCTTGATAGAAATGATAGATTGAATGTTTTTCATGAAGTTTTGGAGTTGGATTTCGAATCATTGCATGATTAATTACACTTGCTGCTTAGCTGATCCATGAATTATCCACACACTGTGAATTAGGGTTCTTGCACTGCATGTAATACTGAATTTCAAAATTTGGGGTTATTCTGAATTGGATGAAATTGGATGCATAAAATGAATTTTTATACTATACTATAGCTCCAATTGATGCTATTTTCTCCAATTTGAACTTAGGAATTCGAATTTCTGAAAATTTTGAAGATACATTTGGTTTAGAAGTGTTTAAATGACTTTTAATGAAAATTTTTTTAAAATCACTTCTTCTTGTGAAATTTGAATTTTCAACGTTCAAGTCTAAGCTGGCTAATCTAAGCTGCCAGCTTTGACCTTATTTAGCAAGTGTGAATTTTCAATCCAATTCCATGTCAGTAGCTTCATTAATTACTATGCCTAGGATCTCAGATCTGTTTGAACTCATGTGGTAAAATGAATTAGGCATAAAATATGAGTATATTCAACAAGAATTTCATTAAGTTTATTGGAATTGTGCATGCAATGACATGATTCACTAGGCTTAGGCTGTATTTTGCATACAATTCTAATTTCCCACTCTAATTAAGCTCAATATTATTGTAGAAATGGTTCCTAAGCAGAAAAAGAAAAACACAGATGCCTCTACTCTTGGTTCATAGACCAGGAATCTGCTGTCCAGTCAGTAGTATGCAAAGGATAGAAAAAAGAGGTTATTGAAGATGGATTTCCTAAATACCCAGTACTTAGATTGGAGTTTGTTGGATGAATATGGGTTAACTAACAGGGTTAGAAATATAATCTAAGATCCAGCTTGGATTATATTGTTTGATCTCAGCGAGCCAGCATATAAGAACTTGACTATTTAGTTCTTATCTACACTAAAGAGTATACCTGACAAAGTTAAGTCTACATTTCAGTTTTAGGTATTGGGTGAGATTAGGAAGGTGAAGCTGAAGAAAATGGGCAAACTCTTAGGATTATATGATAAGGAGGAGGAGAATTTGAATTTGCCTAACAATTGGCCTAAGGGAGAAGATCAGATGACTCAGGAAGCTTATTGATATCAGTTGATTCCTCCTGAGTGAGCAAACGAGCCATTTGTTCCCTCAAAATCATTGGCCACTACATTTGCTGCTGTTGAGCATAAGCTGCTCCACCACATTCTTGCACATACACTGAGCTGCAAGAAGACTAGTCATAGCAAGGTGACTACATTTGACATGTTCTATCTCGATAGCCTTATTAAAGGCTATAGAATTGATTTAAGGGTGGAGATAGCCAACTTTATCTATAGGCAGGCTGATGATACCAGGACTAGACTCCTGTTTTGTGGTGGTTATATCACCAGATTACTGAAGGGTGTGGGAATTTTTGAAGCTCCTCAAGAAGATGAGATATTTGAAAGCAAGAAGATCTCATTAGAACCTTTCAGAGGCTGGGGATTACTTAAAAACTCCAGAGGAGTTCAGCCACTAGTATTAGAGGAGTTAGAATTCTAGGATATCTTTCCTAGTGATGTTCCTACTGACATCCCATCCTCCTCTGTTCCTCCTCCTCTGGCAGCTAGTGCTTCAGCATATGACATGGACTAGCTTAGGCTGAATATCCAGGGTTTGAAGAGAGAAAACCAGGAGCTTAGAGATAGACAAGACAACGAGAGGAAGAAGAACAAGAAGTTTAGGAAGACTATCTTTGAGGTAGTGAAGACTGCAATTGTCATGCCCCATAGGGTACCGTAAACGTAATAGTCCGCCACAGACCATATAAGATTCCCGAATTACCTCCTTAGTCCTTCAAGAGTCTCATAGATGTAAGGCGTACCTTTACAACAATAGAGTACAAGTCCAAATGGAGATAAAAGCTTAATTTGGCATGCATTAGCAGTAGGATATAACTCATGAAACATAAATAAGTATTACATTTACTAAGGGGCATTCCCCCGCAAAAGAATATTCAATGGCCTTATACAGTCATCCAAAGTCTTAAAAGTTTCCTATGGAAGTCTAAACAAACAATTCCAACTTCTAGGGGAAACTCCTAGCTTCTGTACCTGTACAGCCGGGTCACGCCGCCTAAGCCACAAATGGGGTAGCTGCAAAAGGAAGGGACTGTAGGGACGTAAGCTAACTAGCATAGTGAGAGTAATCTTCCACAATAATATTCATGTCACAACAATTCAACCTAGTGATTAAGCAAGCAAGTGAATACTCCAAACACATGAGTTCAACAAACATATGATTAGCCGGAAATCATATGTGGATGAACTTGCGCCCTCCATCCCGGGTTAGCAGATTAACGAATACTACGGTACTAACTTTATGCCGTTTTTGGTTCATGGTTAACCTACAATTATTTGATATCGTTTATGGATCACAATTAACCTACAATTTGATATCGTTTATGGATCACGATTAACCTACAGATTTGATATTGTTTGTGGATCACGATTAACCTACAGATTTGATATCGTTTGTGGATCACGATTAACCTACAAATGCTAATGCTCCTTCCTATTGTGATATGCATATGTCAAATTTAGCATTAGTCCGAGTAGTTGATTAAGTCATTTTTATTTAGGCGATCAAACAATTTCTCAAACAATCCATCATAACTAACTACACAACCAAAATTTATCACCCGGTTTCGATATTCTTAATTTGAGTTCTCACATCATCATCAACATATAATTTCCCATTAATCCCCATCATTCATATTCCATTCATTTGGCCTACATTCTAGTGCACTACTTTACAAGCACATACAATAAATGAATCGGGAAGAGAAACTCACTCCGTCATAGGTTCGCTTTTCTTCTAGTAATAGTAATCCGAAGGCAAAGATTCAACGTCCTCGGGTTCACCTATTCATATAAGAAATACCCTAATGAGTATTCTACCATCTAAGGATGCTAATACTCTAAGAAAACTTAGTGAAATCGAAATTCGCGTCATTTTCGAAGTCTCGATTTAAAATGGCCATAACTTGGTCGTTTTAAGTCGGAATTTCGCAAATTTTATATCGATTTCTATCTACTTCGGAAGAGCTTTCTAAATATGAAGTTTAAATCAAGTTTTGAAAATATATAAGCCTTTGAAATGAGGGATCAGATCTGTACAGCGGTTGTGTTGATTCCGAAAATGCGGTTTTCATGAATGCACTTGAGGTTCCTAAGTACAAAATGAAACTAAATGCCATGGAAATGAGTTTCCCTATTATGAATGTCATGATATGAACTCTAATGAGCCTAAGTTCTTATAACTTTTTAGACTTAAAGAATTTAAATAAACTTTTTCCTAGCAAATCATTTCATGCTATTGTTTAACAAGTAAGTTTACTACACTTGGTCACACTTACTTATTATAAGGATTTTCTTTAGGAAAACTCCACTTTGTTTAAAGAAATTTTGACCCTTATATTAGTTATATCCTAAGGCCTTTATCTCTTTAATAAAATCTTCATTTGTAAACTTTTAAGTGAGTCTTACACTAGGGTAGTTCCAAAATCCGAATTTAGAAAATTTCATTTTCAAGTTGATTCTTTTAAGAAAAATGCATTTTATACTTAGAACTTTAAGTATTTACTTTACCTATACCCTAAGGACTTCATTTGTTTGAGAAAATACCATTTTTGAAGTTGGAAAAATAATGTTTTCTAACCATCTATCCATTATTACGAATTTGGTTTTCAAGACTTTTAACTCAAAACTTCTATTGGACTTCATTTCTTGTTTCAAATATTTTCTTTAGTAAAAACTCATTTAAACTTATGAAAAATATTACCAAACATTATATATCACCTATAGGATTCATTTTTCTTGTAAAACACATGTTTAGAAGTTAGTAAAAGGGTTTTTAACCTAGGTTTCTCAAGTCATTCGAATTTACACAAGTTCATTTCTTGAAAAGTGTTTTCCTTTTTGACTTTATTAACTCATCTACCTATAGATCTACATACTAGAAAGGTTATTTACTAAGGACAAAAGCATTGAAGACCATTAATGCACCTAAACCCAAAATAATGATGAGATCTTAAATGCCTACATGAATATGAGTAGTAAAATGGTAGATCTACTATATCAAATGCTTAAATAGGTTTTGAAAACATAAAAACTACATTTTTATAAAAGATCTTTTTTTCAAAACACTTTTTGATGAAAAATCATAAAGCTTATGCCTTGAAAGCTCCTTGAAATACAAGATCTACTAGTGATGGTTTGGTGTTCTTGTTTTTTATATTTCCTTGTCCCTACCAAGAGATCATGGGGACATTTAGTTGGAATATCCAAGAATATCCTTGCCATTACAAGGATCTATGAGTAGAAGGAGTAAAAGTTCATTTACTTAGAGTAAAATAGGAGATGAATGGAAGAAAATGGAAAGTTGTGTGTGTGTGTGTGTGGCATAAAGGCCACAGCAAAGAGGGGAAATTGAGAGGAAAGGGAAGCTTCTTTTACCTTTGAAAAGTTTGAAAATGAAAGAATGAGGAAAGAGAGAGAAAATGTAGTTTATATAGGAATTGCAATTAGGTTAAATGTGACAAAAAGGAGTAAAAAAAAAAAATTGCACAAGGAGCTCATGGGGAGGCCATTCACGCCGGCCACTATTCATGAAGGAGGGGGAAAAGTTTGATTTTTGTTTTTGTTTTGATTGATTTATCTTTGATTTGATTTAAGTACCATTTGTCATAATTTGTATTAATATTTAAGGGACAAAAAGCCTTTGAAAAGGGAAGTGATTGAGTGATGGTAAGTGTTGCAAATATAGGGTGTACAAATAGGTAGTAATAGATTGTACTTGTGAATAGCAAGGAATAGTAGTCAAGACAATTTAATTACCGGTAGTAAGAAAATACGAATAAAAAGGCTATAACTGTATTTTTCATAAGCCGAAAAATTATGAAATTTATATTTTTGAAATCCTTATTTTATTTCGATTCAAATGAGTATTCACAAGTAAATTTTTGAAATTCTAGTTCCGGGGCACGCTTTTCTATAATGGGTCTCGGGATGACTCGGAATTGAAATTTTCTTAAAATCTGATCTTTTCTTGGTTTGAAATATAATCAAGAACTATATTCAAATTTAAATTTTCTTATAAAAGTTTCTTAATTAGAAACCGAGGAAAAGCCGGATTTAGGATTTCTAGTTCTCACTCCAGACTTAACTTATTTCGGTTTAGGGTTTTGGTTTCCGGTTCTTGAGTTATCTTGGCTACTTGAAAAATTTGGGTTTACAGCAATCTGCTACTTGAATCCCCAGAGAGGGGCTGAGATGACTTATGAGACTTCTACTGAGTCTAGACATAGCTCAGAGCACACAGTTAGACTTCGTTCAGAGCATACTCACATAGCTAGCCCATGAGATACTTAGAGATTTAGTCATGAGCACACCAACAGAGCTAGTCCAAGGCCAGAGAGTTAAAAATCCTGTTAGCTCTCATTTGTTATTTATTGATCATTATTTTTCTATATTGGCTTGTGTATATTATGAGCACCCAAGTCCCTATGGGTAGACTCACTTTAATCTGTGATATTTAGTTAGTGTTTATTATTTTTTTGTTTTAATTTTTCTTTTTGTTTTTCTTTTGTAGAGATTACAGGGATGAACAAACAATCTCTCTGCTCTGAATTTTGATGACCCTGATTCAAAAGGAAAATACAAAGGTTTCTGTTTCTTTTCTCTTTTGTTCTATAACTTTGAAATAGTGAGGACACTGTTTAGTTGAAGTATGGGGGAGGGGATAAATTGAATTGAATGGATTGAATGGAGTTGTATGATCTACTAGCTATTTGAATTTGTTGTTTGATAGGATTTATCTGAGTAAATACCCACCTTGTATTTTTGGTTTGGAAAATTATGGGGAATTTCTGCCAAAATTTTTAAAAAATCTATTAAAAATTGAAGATAGTACAAAGTAATCATTGAAAGCATTTGATTAAACAAAGAAACAATGAAATTAACTTGCTAAAGTATCTTACTCACCTGCTGTTGTGATTGGTTTACTAAGTGAAATTGAGTTGTGAAATCCTTAAGGAACAAGTTTACTTTATTTTTAACTTTGGAATTGGAAATTTAAGAGCTGGTCAAATCCTTTTGTGAAAAATAAACAGGTTTACTTCTAGGAAATTTTAGTTTGTATATACTCTTTGAATTATACCATTTAGTGAAAGAGGTAGAAGAAACTTTTAAACTTAGTGATCCTTTATAAAAATAAGTCTTTGATTTGTTATTACATTCAAAAAGAAAGAAACAAGCATAGTCACTACTCTTTAACTTAAAAATTTGAGTTATGAGTATTTGAACTTGAATGTTAAAGTGAGGAAGAGTTCTTAGGGTTATTTTGAAACCTGGTTACTTAGGCGATGAGCCTGAGATGTGCCAACTCAATGAACTCACTATAACGAGAAGGGAAGAAAGGAAAAAGTTTAAATTATGAACTTTGAAAAACAAAATGATGGAGGCAAAAACCTCCCAAAAAGAAAATAAGTGCTTGAAAAAGAAAAGAAAAATGAATGCAAATATGCAAATAATAGGAGACTTGTAATAAAGAAGGAGAAAATTTAAGGAAAAAGTAGATACCACATGCTTTCATTTGGTGTTATTAAGAGTATATATATAAGCTAAAAGTCCAATGAAGTTTAAATGAGTATTTTTCCTTAGTGGATTGTGTATTTGCTTTTTGAATAGAATGTTCTTTTGTTAAAAATTGAGATTAAAACTTGTTTTGTTTGGATTAACTCCTCAATTTTGATTATAGTACTCTAATTACAAGAAAATAGTATGGTTAGAGCAGTAGGTACAAGAAAAACAAGTTGAACAATTTGTGCTTAAATTAAAACTAGAGCAATTGTACTATCTATAAGAGATTTCAAAAATTTTGTTCTTCATTATTTTGCTTGAGGACAAGCAAAAGTTCAAGTATAGGAGAATTAATAAGATCATATTACATACAACTTTTTGATGTTCAAATGGCTAGAATGGGACTTGTTTTGGTTTAAATTCATGTTTCAGATCTAAATTGGGCAAATGAAGCAATACAAGAAACTCTGGGATGAAAATAGGAAAAACTCAGGGGATACGCCGGCTTTTCTGAAATTTAAAGTCGCCGGCGTTGAGACGGCTTATAAGAACAAAATGTCTGCACTACTCAAAGCTGTTAGATACACTGCCGGCCTTACAAGCCTTGATTCAATTGAACATACGCCGTCTAAAAGACACTGGCATAGAAGGTGAATAGGCCAGTGTAGACTGAAGGCCGGCAGCTCAAAACTCAAGGGTTGCTAGTGCAGCAAGAGTTACAACATACACCGGACTTTAAGAGATCAAAGATCAGGAAGCATAAGTAGATACCACATGCTCGGAGACAAATGAAAGGACAAATTTTGATGAATCGTTAAGCCGGCATCAAAGCCGTCAGCTTTGGGATGGCTTTCCTTATAAAAAGGCCTAACCTTCCATTTTTTCATTATATACGCCGGCTAGATCCATATCTAAGCTGCTGGCATAGGAGCGGCCTACACTTATAACCGAAGATGAAACCTGCCAGTACACTGCCTGTGCAATGAAGAAAAAGACTTTAACCCGCTTGTAAGCCGCCGACGTAGGAATTGTAACTGCCGGCATAAATGTTGAAATTGAAAATTTTCATTAATGCTTCTCACGAAATTTTTCCTATATAAAGGGGATTTCCCTTCTCTAGTTCCATAAGTCAAGAAAAATAGAAAAAACACTTTAGTATACAAATAGCTTTAGCATTTCATAGAGATTTGTGAGAGATTTGAGCTTTCTAGGAATTTTTAATTGAAGATTGTAATATTTGAATTGGTGATATCTAATATCTTTTCTTATGCAATTCATTTATCTGATTTATTTGTTTTTAATGATATCAATTGCATATTCTTATTTGATTATTGAATCATTATTCATGAGGTGCTAAACTTTTCTTTGTAGGAAATGATGAAACCTCAATCTTGCTAAAATGATTTTTGATTTTATATTATAGGATTATTAGAATTATGGAATATTTGTTTTGAATCCTGATTATCTATTTTATTTCTGTTTGAAATTGAATTGATAAGAATTCTGATAATTTGGAAAAAGAATTAGGATTCATATGAATTCATGAATTAAGATTAAACAACAATTGCAGAAGCTGCGGAGTTTAATCTAATTTAGAAATTGTTCCATGTAATTCATGCAATATTTTATTTTAATTTCTCACTAAGGAATTAGGAGGAGTTAATTTAGGATATTAGACAATTATAGAATCGGAAGATTTATAATTGTAAATTAGATTCCATTAATAATTTATATAGCGGAAGATAATAGATTATTTTATGATTTACTAAAACTTGATAGTTTTAGGTCTTGACAATTTCTTTCAAATATCTACAATTCTAATTATTTATATAATATAAATTCAGTATGATTAGCAAAGATTAGGGTGGATTTTGTTCCTTCCCACATTTATCTCATATAACTTTCTCACAATCTCATTGCATTCATTGATAGAATTAGTTAATTAGTTTAAATTGATACATTTTGATTGCCTAAATATTAGTAAAAGCTAATATCGATCTAGTAATTAAATTGATCCTCGTGGGAACGATACTCGACTCACTTTTATATATTACTTGATTAAGACCCAGTATACTTGCTGGTAGTATCCGAACTTACATTTTTTATATACACATTTCTAGCGGATCATAAACTCTTAACCATGCTTTGATACAACTTAAACTGTCACGCCCCAAAGAGTACCCAAAACGTGACAGTCCACCACACTCGATATTTAAACTTAAGTATGACAACCTTAGTCATCCCATAAGTTTGCATACCGAGTGTAAGGTATACTTGCACAATTTTTAGGATGACGCTTTGAATCGAATAGTCTTAAGGAGGCATAAAATAGCATTAAGAATAAAATTCACAACAAGACAAATAAGTTAAGTCTTTACAAAAGTCAAGGGGGCATACCCCGCCAAAATAATAGAAGTCTATCCAGTCTAAATCCATCTTACAAACATTAGATTTTATGTCAAAGAGATTTTCCTAAAAGTCTACGCCTCTAGCTAGGTCTCGGCTTCTTCAAAAGCTCCTTAATCCAAAAAGATAAAACTGTGAAAAGTGTTCTCCCAGAACAATCCAAAAATGAGAACATCGCAACAAAAACTATCGGGGTGTAAGCTAACAAGCTTAGTGAGGTTCATTTCCAAATAACAAACTCATTCAAGATATATATACAAGCAAGTTATAGTTAATCAATCATATGAATGCACAAGCAAATGAGCATACCAGCATAAAACTTTTCGATAGCCATATGTGAATGGATTTACACCCTCCATTTGGGGTTAGGGTGGTCCATAAGTCATGCAACCATAATTCCAATCTCGAGTGGGGTGGTCCATAAGTCATGCAATCATAATCCCGATCTCTTTCTCTTAGTTATACAACATCTATTGTTTTATGTGGTAGTTTCAAGTGCCTACCTCACTTCCGATAACTTAAGTGATTTTGCATCCTTAATGTTAACACGGGCCTCCACGCCTCCGCTAATATACCTTTGTCCCACCAAAGGTATACTTGCTAATGCAATGTGACTCAATACGTGATATGCATATATAGTTTATTCATATAATCGTGGCATGTTAATTATATAGGTTAAGAGCGATCGTTGAGAATTTCAAACAATTCAAGTCTATGCTAGCTCATACAATGTTTTTACAATAAGTCTCGTCTCAATATACTTATCATTCATTCAACCAAGATTAGATCACAACTCAACACAATTTCATCTTTTCTTAATTCGAACACCACTTTGATTACAAGCACATACATGAGCACAACTATTTAAGAAATGAACTCACTTGGCCATGGAGAGAAATCCACTAGTCATAGTAGTCCTCGACGAGTGGAGATGTAAGCCCTGGAAAATTCCAGTAAATAATTCTAAAGTTGAACTTTGAAAATAAAACCCTAATAATCACTCCGAATTAAAACCGAACTTCGATAAGTCCCAAATTCCAAACGAATATGAAAATTTCTAAATCATGAGAAAAATAAGAAATCTCAGATTTAAAATAGCAACTCAATATACTTCCATTCTAAAACCTCTACCTACGACAAATTTGATATTTAACTCCAACTTATAAATTCGGGTAAAATAGGGCCCTAAAACAAATTGTTAGGAGGTAATCAGTGATTAACCTTTGGGAATATAACTTAACCCAAAGAATTCCGAGGACGTTATGGGTATTAAATACTTATGAAAGTTGACCCTAAAATAAATCTCACCAAACAGGTATGTCATATAAGTATAAAATATCAGTTCCCAAATTGGGAAAGGTGTAAATCGGAAAGTCAGTCGGGAAACCTAAGTCCTTGAAACCCCCAAGAAACTCCGTAGTCTAGATCCGACAATTCCTTGTTCTTAAACCAAGGAGTCAGAATAAGAGAAAAAGGTGTAATTGGTTCGTATTAGGCCTAGGATGCTCGAAAGGATGAGACCAACAGGTTTTCGACCTATTCCAATCCGGCCAGGTGCCGACTTCGAAAAGCGCGCCCTGAGATTTGGAATGTTAGAGAATATGTTATTAATGCCGTAAGATTCATATTTCTATGAGGATCTCTAAATTATTAGTTTTTCAAATTTCCCTATGGCTAGGAGTATACGATTTTGCAAATTTAATTATATTGCATTACTACCGGTAATTAGTGAATCTTCCAGTACGATTTACTATTATTCATTACCAAATTATTATTATTGTTATTATTATTATTATTATTATTATTATTATTATGTATACCCTAGTTCTCCTGGTGATCGGACAACCTTCGGAAACCGGAGAACGAAACCCTATATCGATCTGGTTCAAGCTTAGTGAGAGGAGCCTAGAAACTCTAGATCCGGCTTTCCTTTGGTTTCATAATAAAAGAAGTTTTATAAAGTAAATGAATTTGAATTATTATTCTAAAGCATATTTTAAACCCTTGAAAGTTTCAAATCCGGGAATTTTTCAATTCTAGGCCTTCCCGAGCTCAATTACGGAAAAGCGTGCCCCGGGACCACAAACTCAGAAAAATGTTCCGAAATATTCATTAGAACTGTAATTTTATAAGGATTTCAAAAATATCAATTTTATAATTTTTCGGGCTGTAAAAATTACAGTTATAGCCTTTTTCCCGTGTTTTCTCTACAACCGGTAAAGTAGATGTCTTGTCTACTATTCACAAGTACAACCTACACTACACACTACCCATACCCTATTCTTTCATCCTTATAACTACTCAATTATATTTTCTTTTCTGAGAAATTTTTGTCTCCTATTAAATTATCAATTTTATTACATTTTTATACACAAATTTCAAATTATTCAAATTTCACACACACACCCACACCCAACCCCCCACCCCCTCACCCCCCTTTCCTTGGCCGGCGCCCCTCCCCAATCCTTTCCCCCCCTATTTTGTTTTATTTTTACTCATTTTATTCAATTAAAACCCTAATCCCACTAATATATAAGCTTATGTTCTCTCTCTCTTCATTTTTCACTCTTTCAAAATTGTGCAAAGGTTAAACTCTCTCTTCTCTTCCCCCCATCCTTGCCGTGAGCCACACTTGCACACACACTCACTCACAACTCCATTTCATCTTCTTTTCTACTCTAAATCTCCATTAATGTGATGATTTTAAGCTTTGTTCTTTCTAAATCTTGCAATGGCAAAACTATTCTTGTGTGTTTCTCACATTTAATCCCGAGGATCATATGTTAGGGATGAGAAAACACTAATACAAGAATCTCAAGCCATCACAAGAAGTGGATCTAAAGTTTAAATGAGTTTTTGTTGAAGATAGTGTTGTGTTCATGCATGTAAAGTAGGGATCACGCATAGATATTCATGTTGAAGCCATGAAACTCATGAATCATGCATGATATTTAGTAGATCTAGTGTTTAGACATTCACACCTTCATCTACATTTATGTTCATATGTTATTTTAATTTTCATGCATTGATGATCATAAAAATGTAGCCTTGTTTATGTATAGATAGGTTGGATGGTAGATCTACATGTATAGAAGACTAGAAACTTGAACAAGAAAAGATTTTGGTTAGAAATGTCTTATGGAAATTCGGATGGTTTGGAACCCTATTTTAAAAACCACCAAAACCACTTTAAAACTTATATTTTTCATGGAAAATGAAGGGTATGTGTAATAGGTATCTTGAAGGAATGATTTTTACAAGTCTAGATGAGTTTAGGCATGAGTAAAATGTAAAACTAGTAGTGGAGTTAGAATGAAAAATCTTGAGATAGTGATTAGTATGTTAAATTCGTATTTTGAAATAATGCCTACATAAACACCTAGTGTCCAAGCATAAATTGCATGTTTTATAAGTCAAATGGAGTCCTTATACAATAGATATAATAAAGCTTCAAATTTTGGTGCATTAAACAAGTTTTCTCATAAGGAAAATGCAAGAAATGAAATTTTCCAAAATTCTGATTTTTGTGAAAAGCTTGTTTAAAAACATAATTACAAAGTGAAAAATGTGAGTATGCTTAAATGGCAGTCTTGAATGGTATATATGATAAAGACTTGCTTTTAGTTAGATAACAAGTGAATTCTAGGGATAGGATCCTAAAATACTAGAAGATACAAAAATTTGGAAAGAATGGATTTTAGGTAATGGCCAATGTGGAGTCTTGTAATGGCTAGGAGTTTTTAAGAGTTCATCATCAAAAATCATCAAGATCATGCATATATTGAGCTCATTACATGACATTCATACTAGGAATTCATTCATATTCCATCTATGCATGAGTTATCAACTAGAAACACTTTCGCTAAATGCGAAACAATTTTTCGGAATCAGAGAAGTTATGGAACAGATCTGATCCTACTGTTCTGTGATCCTAATGTTTTCAAAACTTGAAAATAATACTAGAAATAGATAGATCTTTCTAAGTAGATAGAAATCGATATAAAATTTGCGAAATTCCGAGTTAAAATGACCAAGTTATGGCCGTTTTAAGTTGGAACTTCCGCAAATAGCGAGAATTCCGATTTTGTGTAGTTTAGATATATAGTTTGAATTAGTTTAGCGATGAGATTCTTATTAGGCTATTCTTATTTGGTAGGTGATCCCGAGCGCGACGATACCCCATCACCTGACTGCCTTTGTTAAGAGACCGGCGTACCATGGCTGAGTGAGTACTACTTCTGTTCTCAATTATTGCTTGTGATTATACTGATAGTGGCACTAGTTGTCTAGGCAAAGATAAAAAGATGAGTATGCATGATGGGGTATATGGGAATTATATACTTTTCTGTTGTTGATATGTGAAGTCGAATTTAAGGAATATCAAAACCGGGTGTTAAGCTGTTGCTTATTTAGCTAGAATTTATATTGATTATCTGCGAATAATTGCTGGTCACCTAAAAGAATTGAATTAATATATATTCGACTTCAATTATAATGAGATTCATTCATATCAAGAAGGGATGGAGCATTAGCATTGTTTGGTTTTTCGTGATCCATAAAACGACTATATGGTGGTTTTTCGTGATCCATAAAACGAATATATGGTGGTTAATCGTGATCCATAAAACGAATTATTGTTCAGTTGACCTTGAACTTAAACAGCGTCGTACCGCAGGACTCGTTAATCTGCTAACCCGGGATGGAGGCCGCAAATCCATCCACATTTGATTTCCGGCTAGTCATATGTTTGTTGAACTCATTCGTTTGTTGCATCCCACTTGGTTGATTAATTACTTGCTTGAATGTTTTGTATTAATTGTGAATCGGAAGTTTTCACTCACTAAGCTAGTGTAGCTTATACCCCAATAGTTTCCTGTTGCAGTATGAATACCTTTGGCTATCTCCGAGGACCCGTGGACACCAAGTACAGCTCTTAGATATTAAGGAGCTTTTGATGAGGCCGGGGCCTAAAGATTAGAAACAGACTCTAATCCTGTTCCCGAACCGGTATTGGAAAGATAATACAAGGGAATTTGTGGGCTTGAGAATTTGTAGCTGTTGTTACCGGGGGTGTCACGCCCTAAAGGGTATCCTAAACGCGACAGTCCACCACACTCGATATTTAAATTTAAGTATGACATCCTTAGTCATCCCATAAGTTTACATATCGAGTGTAAGGTGTACTCACACAACTTTTAGGATCACACTTTGATTCGGGTAGTCTTAAGAAAGCATACATAAAACTTCTTTCCAAAAATCGAGGGTGGCTTCTCAGCAGTCTTACCCTTCCTTTTCTTAGCCCCTTCCACTATCCGGGCTCTTTCTACTAGCTCAACAAAGTTCTTAATATTAAACTCTTCTAGCCTCATCCTCAACTCCTCATCTAATCCATTTAAGAAAACTCGTATTTTTAGCTCCTCGCTGTGCTTGTAAGAATCCAGAGCATATTGCAGTAATCAACTAAACTCAGTTTCATATTGCTCTACGGTCCTTCCTTTTGAGCAATGTTCAAGAATTCTGAGCTGAACTGCACCCGAAGACTCCGGGGAAGTAATTCTCCAAAAACTCATGGCGGAACCTTTCCCAAGTAACTGGTGGCATGAGCTCTCTTTCTTTCGATTCCCATCAAACCCGTGCATTCAACCGAAGCAGGTAAGTGCCATAGTCAACTCTCAGGTGGTGTGGCACTTCAAAAGCTCTGAAGGATCGCTCTATCTAAGCTAACCAATCTTCAGCCTCATCCGGTCTCCCAAAAGTCCCTTAAAAATCT
>JAMXBD010004225.1:0-77057 GCA_024138025.1 Combretum micranthum | reverse complement strand
TCTCAACTAATTAGGTCTACACCTAACAGGGCCTGAGCCAACTATAGATGGTCTGAAATGTTTCTTGAGATAAAACTCTTTTACTTAGCCTATTCAATCGATTAATAAGGTGATTTTATTAGACACATACTCAAATAGGGGAACTGGGAAAAACAAAAGACCCTTTTGTTTTCAAAGCATGTGGCTAAAGTACCCCCAATTGATGACTTTCGTAGAAAACAATTAGGGAAATGGATACATAACAGGAAGAGAATTGGAGGAATTTAAGTAGAAAATGAGGAAGTGGAATTGAGAGGTGTTTAAGGTTAATTCTAAAAAGAAGAGAGATTAGAATAAAGCTCTGGAAGAGATAAAGGTCTAAGGTACCAATCAACTTGACTAACTGATTTTAAATAACTTAAATTTTATTATGGAGAAATTAAATGAGCTATTAAATTATGAGGAGTTGTGGGCTACCAAAGCTAGATCTAAATTGATTTTTAAAGGGAGAAAGGAACACAAAATATTTCCATGTGATGACAATAATAAGAAAGTGGAAGAATGATAGTAAAGTTCCACTAAAGGTTATTTTAGTTAGACAAGGAATTGATAGATAAGATTAATGAAATTTTTTATTTACGCTTTTTATGGAGAAAGTTTGGAGGAAGATGAGAAACGAATTTTGGAGACAAGAGACAATTTACAGAGAAGGAGATCTAAGAGAGTGTTTGAAGTATAAGAGTGGCAAAAAAAAGACCCATAGCTGGATGGTTTTTATGTAGATCCTACCAAAGATATTAAACAGTTGTTGGCAGATTGTAGTTAAAGTAATTGCAAATTGCTTTAGAGAGGGAGTTATGGACGAGGAGCTAAACCGGACTCTTCAAGTCCTTAAGAAAGCAGGGATATATACGTAAGAATCGTTTGGAATTAGAGGAATGAATTGGAATGGAATGAGAGGCAAAATGATAAATCCATTCCTTTGTTTGCATACATCATGTAATAGAATGGAATTAGTATGATATTTGTCAAAAATATCTCTCATAATTAATGTGAATAATAATTAAGTAAAAGGATAAAAATGTGATTATAATAATAATCATTCACAAGGAATGAAAAAATCACAATTGTGCCTTTTCAAAGGCGGAATCGAATTCCCATTCAAAGTTGAAATCATCAATTCCCAAGAATTGCGATCCTAACTTTTAAAAATACAACCAAGCATAGGAATGAGAATGGAACCTGGAATCGTGATTCTATTTTGGGTTCATTTCCACATAATAAACATGACATAAAGACTTTACACCTACAAGTCAATGTAATATAATCTATAAAGTCCTAACTTAGTGCCTGGTGCAAAGGATTATACCCATGTTAGATATGCTAATTAGCCAAATGCAATCTAGTTTTTTGTCAAGCTAATGTGCATCGATGTTACTTTATTACAAGAAAATCTCCATTGGTGCTTTATTAAGAAAAGGGAAAAGTGGATGGTTGATATGATCATTTAACCAATTTAAATTTCATGTACTTAATTCTATGCTACAATCAATCTCTTACATGTATACCTATTGAATCTATATATCACGCTAAGCACAAATACAGTTCCCACAAGGATCACCAATTACTATTACTACTCCTATTCTTGTTATCTAACCAACAAAAACGAGTTATGTTAATGATAAATCTAAATTCTTCCTAATTTATAAGTGTTAAAATATGTTCTTATTGTTCATTTTATTAATGAATATTATAAATTTAGCACTTAAAATTATTAAATTTACTTTCAGGCCTTTAAAGGAGAGATCTTATGAAGCGGAAGCATTTTGGGTCTAAAGTATGATGGTTGGAAGCAATTTATGGTCAACATGAGAAAGACATGGCCATGTCCTCAAGTCATGCCAAGGAAAACATGCAAAAAGAAGAAAATTTCAATTCTTACTCAACATGACTTGCCTTAAGTCACGTTGTTCTAGAAATTAGACACAGAAAGTTACACGATAGAGAGAAGTCTTGTCTCTGTCGTGTCATTCTTAAGGATGGCCATAGAAAGTTGCACAA
This sequence comes from Combretum micranthum, assembly GCA_024138025.1. Taxonomy (NCBI): domain Eukaryota; kingdom Viridiplantae; phylum Streptophyta; class Magnoliopsida; order Myrtales; family Combretaceae; genus Combretum; species Combretum micranthum. The sequence goes on along the minus strand of JAMXBD010004225.1, from coordinate 75,017 downwards.
CTTACAAACACCACTTGTCTTTGTCGTGTCACTTCTAAATTTGAGGATTTTTTAAAGACACGGCTCAAAACATGAGTCATTTCTCATGTTTTTTTAACAGTGAGGATATTTTAGGAAACAACTTAAAATTGGAAAATTACCTCCTTGGACTTGAAGAAAAAAGGCATTTAGGAATAAAATTGGAAAGTTCAAGGGGCTCCACTTTCTCCAATTAAGAACTTCAATAACTTTCCATTCTTGAAGGATTACTTTCCTAATCTAAAAAACTAGCTTGCCCAATAAGAACATGGAATTTTTCTTTTCTTTAAGATCCTAGCTTTCCTATTTTGGATGAAGGAAATTTCCCCTTTTGAAGCTTGAAGAGCATTTATTAAAGGGTAAGACTTCAAGGGAGCAAGGCAATCCCATCTCCGGTAGTTGTATGAATTTTTACTAGCATATTATTTGGGTTATTACTGTAGCAAGTCAATTTGTGTTTTAATTCCAAATTGTAATTGTGGGTTATGCTTGATTGTCTATCTTTTTAGGCTATTAAACTTCTCCCATGGAGAAGTAACTTATTTAGATTTTGATGAACCCTAGGTTGAATATATGATTTGTTTTTCATTGATTCTAATAAATTGATTGATTTCTTGAATTTAATTGTGTTGTGCTTACTTGTTATCATAAGTTAATAGTCTGGAATATTAATTCTTAATTTAATATCCATACAAATCAATTGAAAGATTGATTGTATAATTAGATCTACATAATTGAAAGGAGTTGCATGCAATCCTGATATTAGGATGACATAATTCTTGGAGATCAGAGTCAAACCTAATAGGGGAATTCTATATCTATAATGCTATCAAGGGATTTTAACTAGAAAGAAATTTTAGTTAATCAACCGAGGAAAAGATTTCAATAAGCTTAAAAGAGATTAAATTACCTTAGGAATCCTTACCTTTCAAGAATATTAATAATCATATTAGAATTACCCTTAATGTAATCATATGTTACCTAATGGAGATTCAAAATTTGAATGGCTTTTACAATTTGGACTATCATTTACTTGGCTTGCATTACTCTTAATTTAGTAGTAATAATATACCTTGTTCACTCATTTGCTTTTGTAGGTTTGACAAGAAAAAAAATAGTGAGTATTAATATTCACGAATCCTCATGGAACGATACTCATATTCTAGATTTATACTATTAACATCAATAGGTCCACTTGCCTTTTGTACGGTCATAGTAAAGATTTGGGTATGAGTTATAACTTTTTATTGATTTTTTATTGCTATCGAATCTTATACTGATTAACTAATTAACTAGTACTACCAAACAAATTATGATTATCAATTCTCAATTATCACAATCACAAGTCAAAGTCTGGTACTTAATTAATTCAATTGCAAGATCATCTAGATTTTGAACCGCCATTAGCTTTTCTTCATGTAACTTCTCAAAATATAATCTAAATAGATCATCAATTTCTTTAGCTACTAAATTTTTAATTAAATTGATATCCCTCTTCCTAACCCTAGATTAATTAGTTGGAATCTCATCCTAGTCAATAGCAACTTAGAGATGCATTAATGTTTTGTTAGTTCATTATTAGGGTTAACCACATCTAGGGATTCACCCAATACAAAAGATTTATATTGTCCTATCCCAATGATTGCATGTAAATTTGTCTAATTATACAAATATAATCAATCTTGCAATTTTTCAATTAACTAAATCGAAATCTATGAACTAACATTTGGGAAATATCAATTCATGAAAACAACAAAACACATAGTTATACTCAAGAGAATTAATAATCCATTAAATAAAAGCAATCTTAGCGACATGAACAATCTAGGATTTACCAAAACCTAGACTAATACCATAGTCTTTCGTAAATATATTAATCAACACACAAAAAATGGAGAAAAACATAATAAAAGCCCCTTTAAATTCTTGATCTTGCAATATCTAATGTCTTCACATGTTCTCTAACTTGTTCTTGCCTCCTTCTCTATCTAAAATGTCTCTTATCTATAAAAAAAATTTTATATATAATAAGATAAGTCACTATTTATATATTCCTTAAAATTGGTTCAACATGGTCTCTTAACATGGGTATTATCATCCTTAATTTTTTCTTTAAGAGATAAGATTAAAAATTTTCAAATCTTGCAAAAATATTCACAAATAATTTCAAGTCTTATGGATCCTAAAACCTTCATCATAAGCATGTTCACAGCCCATGTTCGTCACAAAGAGAAGAAGATAATCAGATTTTTTTGGTAAAAAAGCATCGAATCTTTTTTTCTTTTTTGTTTCCTTTGACTATGGTTTCAATGTTTGGATTCAAAAAACCTTAAATCTCTAAATTGTACAATTCATATACAGGATTAGGGCTCAAACAAATCCAAATAAATGCACTAGTGTACTTGAGTTAAATGATATACACACAAAATCCCTATTTTATGGTTAGTCTTCCAAGTCAATAAAGAGCTTTATGGCATTATTGTGAAACCCCACAATTTTCTAACAATAGGAAATAGAATTAGTCAAACAAAGGCTTAGTTATTGGTTAACTAAACCTTAATATATCAAAACCTTAGGAATTTACCCCTTAGCGACTAAAATATAATAAATCATAACAAATAATAAAACTAGAAAATAAAATTCCTTCAATTAGTTATTCTGAGTATATGGTTGTGTTAAAAAAATTTAAATTAGTAGGCACATAGGTTTTCATCTAAAAATATTATATAATGCATTACTATAGTGGCTGGATAACGCACTTCGTATTAAATCATCCCACACAGTGAAGTTTATTGAGTGCGCCTCACCAGCTTTAGAAAACCTACATAGAAAGGAAATAATATATATAATCCTCCTCTCTCCCTCTCTCTCTCCCTCTCTCTCTCTCTCTCTTAATTCTTGTTTCTAGTCTCTTTGAAATTTTAGGATTATGCATTCGAAATCTTCGTAACCTTGTCAAACTTTGAAAATCCATATGTCTCGCACATACTTTAGCCATTTTCAATTCTTACAAGTTGCATTGGAATTATGATGAATTACTCTTCAATTCAAGACTATGCTCTATAATGTTTTTATTTATCCCTATGATAATGCAAAGAAGAGTGATGACACATTCAGCAAAATCAAAAACTATAACAATTTTGTAACATTTTCAAAATTTCAATGTTAAACATTAAATCAAACTTATATTCTTAGATTTTTTAAGTTTAAAGGAATCTCTTTCTTCATGTTTAGATAAATATATGGATGATATGAGGTGATTCGATGAATATGTCGAGTAGTTCGTGGTAAGACTTTAGTGAGTGGGAACTTTCAATAATTTACTGCTTATGTTGCTTGTTATGTGTGTTGTTTACAGTCTCAGCTTTATGAATGGATGTTTTAAATGTTATTGTGTTACATTGATGAATTTCGGTGTTTGTGTTGCTTGAAATCGAAGAAACTTAAGGTGTACAATGACTAAAAATTTTTAAATTCCATGAAGAATATGAATATTGATAAATTGGTACAAATTGTACAGCAAGCTAGTGCACTTCCAAGCCATAATAGCATCTGGTACAAAATTGAACCGACAAGCCGGTTCCCTTAACTTGTACATTTGGCAGCTTGACACGATTTTATATTTTAAGCATATCTCTCTCATTCAAACTCCGATTAAGGTTATTTAAGATGTTACAAAAAGCTATGGAAGAACTCTACAACTTCTATATTTTAAGTTTTAAGCAAGTATATTTGGATCAATGTCTAAAATTGATGTTAATATACTATAGTTCTCAAGTTATGGTAGCAAGCTAACTAGTTTATCTAACTTCTTGACACAAGAAAGAGCTATCCTCCAAAACAAGTTTTAAAATTAAACATTTACTATACAAGTGAATTCCATATAAGAAACTTATATAAGGTACAAATAAAGAAATGTTTATTTGCTTTATGTATATAGGTAAAACTTAAACGTCTCTTGAGGTATGCTACCTACATTGCTTGATGGTTTATTGGTAACATTGTTAAGATTTGTGATTATTCATGATAAAAATTTAGGGTTATTGAGTTTCCTAAATATGCTTGTCTGTCAAAATTGTGGCGTAAGGTTGGGTTATTATGTTAGAGTTTGCATCCTTATGTCTTGTTTAAACTACCTAGGTTTTATATGATTGATCACATTGAATTCGTTGGATTATAATTATAACTGGACAAGTATTGCATGAAATCCAATTACTCATGGACCTCATCATCCAACGATAGAATGATAGGAATTAAGTTTTAAGCTAAGGATTACATATCCTCTCCATTTAAGAATTTGTTAAGTATATTCTAGCTTCGTAGAACAAACCAACTGATTATGGGGAAATTGCGAACTACAAAGCCATATTGAACTATTGTCTTGGGTCTTCTTGTAAGTCTTAAGCACATGATTGCATTTAAGGTATCTTGTGCTCCTTTGGACTGCATTTAAGATATCTATGAGGAAAGAGAACTTTTGGATGATCGAAACCAGGACTATATTTTGAGGTATCAAGGGTTGCATATAAGGTAGAATGGACCTTGTAATATAGGTAACCTCACACTGGTTACTAAAAGGCCCTGTGTAATGATTGCGCTGCATATAAATGTTCATTTATAGTATATACTTGATAACTTGGTTGTTATTGCTTGTTGAGTAGTAATGAGGAAATGACAATCCTATCTTATTAAGATATGGTTCTTCTCGTACCTCTACACTCCCCCCACTTACTTCATAAATATGGGATAGGATATGATTTATGAGAACGAGAGTCATTTTACCCTAAAATAGTTATCATAGACACCTAAAAAGTTAAGTTGGGAATACATAACCCAAATGTAACAATTCCACTATGAATAAGATTTCCTTTGTAAATTAGTTTTTGTGTAAGCTATCTAATATTGTTTAGTAAGGGATAATGATTCTATGTGATCCTATTAATTTGTAGAAGGTCAGGATTTCATAGTTAATTTGATGTTATATAATATTTATGTATCATAATTAGCAGTAGAAATTAAATATCAAATAGAGTCTTGGGTCTCTAACATATAAGACAATTATCATATAATGGGTGCACACGAGACGTGGTAGGTTATAGTGATTCCTACTAGGCTTTATTAAGAGGTTGTTATAATTATTGTCTCTCTCCATTCCCTTTGCTAATGAGAAATTGGAATGATTAATGAATTGTATATGACCTAGGAACCACAGCGATAGATATATGCCTATATTTAGTATTTCTAGCTCAACTCATCATAAAATTGAAAATAATATATCCAATCTCTACACATAGAAGCTTACACTTAATATGATGTATTAAAGTCCATGATTTTGTTGGATCACTTTATTTGGACTTTATATTTTATAATGGCCTTATTGAAGAAGTATTACTATTAACACTATATGCACATTTGGTTTATTAAAAATAAAGCTAACAATTTCCTACTTAGGCTAAATGAGTGTGGTTTTTTAATTGTATATAAACCTATGAGTACTCAAAATTTTGCTATCATCAATGAATGCACCCTTAAATAATCTAGTCCATCAATCATATCAACATAGGACTAAAGTGGGATATTGCTATATATGTCATAGTTGGTCTTATCAATGATCATATACATCAATATAATTGAATGACATAGATCAAGTATAGATGTGTAGCATCGAAATTATATATAATATGATCTAACATACCTATTTCCAACTAATCTAAGCTTGTACCTTAGTGGGATCGACCTTATATGTTTCAAAATAAATTCAACTAGAAACCTTGTAACTAAAACTAATCTTATAATTGAAATTTAACTTAAATTTTATAATAATTGTAGGCAATATAACATGTTTATAACAATGAGCATCATCATAAAATAAAAACTACTATTGAAAGACCTTGAGTTGTAAACATTTAGTAAACAAATATGCAACTATGGAGTTGTCCTTATGTACTCTATAAGCACTTGGCCTTTCAAAACTCTTCTTTCAAATCCATGAACTTGATGTCAATATATTTTGACTTCGTCAGGCTCCTCCTGTAGTCAAAATATTGCATGGCTAACTTATTATCACAATATATCCTTAACGGTCTTTCAACATTATTTACAGTGCACATATCATTACCAAAATTTCATAGTCATATTCCACAATAAGATGCTACGTAACTTGATATGAATTTTCCTACCATAGGGAGGAATATCAAGTATCTTCTTAGCACTTTTCTAAGACATGACTCCTCTAGCAAGTAGATAGCTATATCTTGATGTGGATCTACTTAGCACTCTTTAGTGATTCTTGTTGTTTTTCAATGAGTTTTAGTAATTATATCTATATTTGTGCCATTTTAAGAATTTATTGAACTTTTTTTATAGATACTAGTTAATTTTCACCAAGTTCAGAATTTTTCGGTTAATTTTTTCTAATTTTTATTTCTAGAAAAGTTCATAGACCAATAGTTTAAATTAGGGTTAGCTCACCTAGTTGAGCCCAATTTTGCTATTTTTCCAACTTTGGTAAGTGATAGCTTAAAAGTTTTAAAATTAATGATTTTAAAATAATTTTGAAATCTCAGTCACCCATTTAAGTAGGTCAAGCTTAATGTGAGTCCTATTAAAGGAAAAAGAAAATTTTAAGCATGATAATTTAAAATGCCCTATGTTTAGGTGTTACACATAATATAGGAATGAAATCATAATCCCATGGGCATTCCTAAATATATAATAGAATGGATTTGTAATTCTATTATCAATACTATCAATATTAGCCCTTGCTCATTAGGCAACATCACTGGATCAAAGGGCCCCGAGCCCATCAAGAACCCTCCAAAGGGTCTGGCCTAAAAAGCCTTAAGCCTAAGAAAACCTTGATCTCCCATACAAACACCATAGAGACCTCAATTCTCATCATGATCGAGGTGTCAATCGGCTTTGCTTGCAACTCTCTGAGTGAACGCCCATGGCAATGAAGCCTTAAAGGTTACAACCCCAACCTTGGGGGTTCATGACGACCTACTTAATATTCACATCTCCATAGGGGGTCCTATACCAATCTGGCCGCCCTCCATACCTAACACTTTTGCGTTTTGTGAGATTTAGGCCAATTAATGGACTTGGAGACTTTGCCACATGGAATGCAGACATTATGTGGTCCCTCAAATTTTTTTATGGCCACCCCATATAAAAAGGATACTCATGAAAAGGCATAAGAAGTTTTTCCACAGTCTAATTCAAAATATTCTCTACATTAGCATATTTTAGAACTTGCTACTAACTTAGGCACTAAAGTAACTACGTCAGAGCACCTCCTAGCGTACCACTAACCGTGTTTTTGTGTTTACAAATCTATGGTGCTTCCACATCCAACTCTACCGGCAATTCAGCAACTACAACACATTCCATTATTCCATCCATTTCAGATTATTCCTATTCCTATATATCAAGCACACTATAGAAGTATAATCAAGTCAAGCTATGATCATATGATATAAAGTTTCTAAGGTTAAACTCAATTGTAATGGTACTTGTCAAGTTTGAGTTTGGTTTGATTAAATTCAATTAAACTTTTTGTTTAAACTTTTTTTTAATTAGATTTACATTTAAACTCAAACTCTACTATATAAATCCACTTACAGTTAAATAATGTGAGATAGATTAGAGTCTTATTGTATGTAATCAATAGCTTTGTAGTGGGAAAAACGGATGAATACAAAATGAGTTCTAATAATTTTCAAAGCAAGTTTACTCATTTATATACCGATCAACTAAACCTGATTAATTAGTTCTCACTTTCCACAAGTTCTGCAAATGTTTAGGTTTGTGTGGGGGGATAGGAATGAATATAGAAAAAAAAAGAAAAGAATGTCACAAAAAAAGTGATAAAATAATAATTATTTCATCTTTCTTATTTCATCGACGAGAAAAACGATAAAAAAGTGGTTGAAATTGTATAGACTTTCTTTTTCATTCAACTAACTACAATATAATTTTTCCCCAAACATTACGATATATCCTTTAAAAGTGACTTTTAAGTTGTCGGTTGATATGATAGATGACAAGGTCTTAGAAACCATACCAATTACCAACTTGGGAGAGAATAAATCTTATGGCGTTGGTTGAGGCTTTCATGATTGCTCTCATCCATCGTCCTCAGATTGATAACCATGGGATAAGACATTAAAGTTTCCACTTCCCTCCACCTTGGAATCATCTCCACCTATTTCCCTTATCAAAGGGCAGATAATTTATCGAAATTTGAAATTTGCTCTATCTAGTTTCTATATAGGCATTTCAATTCTAGTTTTTACGCACTTTGCCTTCATAGACTAGGGTGCAAAGTATAATATTTAAATTCCATATATCCACCCTATAATTAAACGCTTTTAAGTATTTAAGGTACATATTCTAGTACCTTTTACCTATCCTCTAGAAATTATTAATTATTAATATTGAATATAGAAAAAAATATATATTCTTAACTTAACCCATGCTCAAGGTTCATGCCTACTTGCTCATTGAAGAAAAATGATTATTGGTTTGTCATTTGAGTTGAAATTGTTTTAACTTGACTTGTTTTATTTCATTATATTTTATTGGATGATCTTGTATTAGTAAAACATATTACAATGGATTTGTTGTTATTATTTATTCTCGTCAAGTGAACTTAGACTTTATGAATTACGATAATTTATTGAAGATTATTAGATTGATGGATGTATTAGTAATACATACATAAATAAATTAACAATTTTTTAAATAACTTATCTATAAATTTTTATATTATCAAAATGTGATAAAAATTTTCATATGTTCATATACCAAAATACCTTATAGGTTTTGTATTATATTAATTTTACAAATGTTTTTACATATCATCAGGTATATTCCGGTTCCAATACCTAGAAATCAATACTGGAGGTTTTACGTGATTTAAGTTTCGGAGATACTTTTACATGTCATCAAGTACGTTCTAGTTCCAGTATAATTAGAAACTTGTACTTCATCCCATACGAATTCGATGCTACTCCGATATAAACGAAATGCAAAAGGATTGGTTAATCCCATAGGATTAAAATGCATATGAGGTTCTATATTTATAGTTTTATAATTTTTTTTTTAAATTAAAATAGATACAAAATCTTTGGTATACGATTTTATCGATTTTATCGATTTTATATATTCTAGTCAATAATAAAATCAAGACTTTAATAACCATGTGTACACATATAGATAGCTTTAGTTGTATAATTTTTTTATGGTATCATATTATACAAAGGTTATTATATCATGTTTGATTTCATATGATTCGACAAAACTTAAAATTTTTTGTTTTTTATATTTTGTGGTATAAAAATATTTTAACTAGACAAAAATAAAGTTTCTTAATGAAATTTTTTTCTAATGTTATTGTCACGCCCCGAATTTGGTTCAAGGCGTGCCAGCCGCCACGTATAACACTTACGCATTATACGTTAAGGCTGACCTAATCTACAGTTTATCGTGATCGTTGCTAAACAAATTTTAGATTCTGAAATCGTTGAATTGGATTTTGAAAACAACTAGAGTTGCGGCGGAAAGAGATACATTTCTTTAAAACGATTTCTAAATATGCTACTTTCTTGAATAGACCATTACATATAATAATTAAATTTTTCAAAACGATTTTCAAATAGGCTACTTTTGTGAGTAGACAAACGTTTATAAATAAATATCATACCATCAGATATCTCAAAGTACATAGTGTTTGGTATCTCAAGATACAACCAGCTCATAGATGTGCCCTTATCGAATCATAAGTTTGAAAAGTTGATCAATAACTTTTACCAATAGCATAAACAGTTTAACACTCCTAGGCACTCACTTGTTACAAGCTCCTTTAGAATCGTCCCATACCCGATAATCACAAGCATCCAGATCTTCACCTGAAAAAGAGGAATGAGCCGAAGCCCAGTACGACAGCAACACAAGCACACACGAGATGGGCACACACGCCTATTCTATATGCAATGCAACAATCAATAGTTTATATCTTTAAATTAAAGTGCGACAAACAACAGTGGAGCACTCACACTCCGGCAACACGCTGGGAACCTGGGGGTCCTGAGTAGCAGCAACTGCTCAGGGGGTTGATATAGGCAGCCCGAATACCTATATCTCCTACCTCTACAAGTAATAGCCTCGTCTGGGGGTCACAGCCGTTACGCATCTCTACCCATCACAGTCCATAATATAGTGTAGCTCAACCGGTCCCATAAACGTGAACCACACTACATTACTTCTCTCCGATCCAGGTAGACGTTATCCCGCTACCGTTTCCCCCATCAGCTACCCACCGTACCACCATGCCCATGGTGGCCTAAGCGCCTAACTACCGTGCTGGCACCGCCTAGCAAGGTTGCCGCCCCTCGGGCCAGGTCTCAAAAACGGCCACGCACAAGCAACAAGCAATTATTAAGGTCATCTTTAAGTATTAGTTCATTTGGCATGCCTACCCTAGCACGCAACACACAAGTCACTGCGTACCTGGTACAAAGTCTGTGCTCCGAACAATCAGAAGATAGATAAGAAGAAAAGCAGAAGGCAGACTCCTAACAAATATCTGCTTCAAAGATTAACTCATATAAGCATTTGATTCAATTATCAACTTATATCAAACATGTATTAACCACTTAGTTTTCTAGCGAATTTACATTTGAAACAACATACTCCTCTTATTATTCGTGGTCTATCATATTTTAGAAATTACGTACTCCTTATCATTTAAGGTTTAACCTAACATATTAATCGAAGCCAATTTCAAGTTAATATGATCATATAGGTATTCATCAATAATAGCTAAGTATAAATTGTTGGTTTCTAAAGAATTTACTAAGCTAATATTAGTTAATAAATCTATATTAATTTTATCTAATCAAGTTGAATATAATTAACTAGTCAAGTTTACTAAATGGTAATTAGGTCATTTAAAATGGTAAATTCTATAGTATGTCCTATAATCAATCTATTAAACTTTTATTAAGTAAAACAACTTATTAAAATATATTATTCTATTTAGTCATTTATAATTTATTTTTACATCTAAATGGACTAAGGAATCTAAACTAGTTTCCTATTATGTTTGTACTATCTTGTGATGTTATATTTATATTACTTTATCAAATAAATTCATAAAATAAAAATAATTAATTATTTATCTTAAAATTCATAATTTAACATGAAAACACATTATTTACATTTATTTCATATTCATTTGATTAGAATTGATTTACCTTAAATTCCTCATTTCATTTCCTATAGAAAACTAGTGTGCACCCTAATTTTAATAAATCGGTTTATTATCTTAAACATGGGTTCTTAAGCTCAAATTTTTATATAAACTTCCTAACACATATATTTATATGTTTATAAGGTCATTTGGCCTAAATTAATTAGTTAATTATGGTTTTAATTTTAATTGATTCAAAACTGTCCAGAACAGGGCATAGGCAGCGACGACCGATCGGTTCGATCGAATTTGACCATCAAACGACCGGTTCTTGGCCGGTTCTTTACACAAATTAAAGTAACTTATTAAGCTTTCAAACCGTTGTAGTTTCATGGAAAAAGGATGAGAAAAAGTCACCGGTTCGGCCATATGAATTCACGCCACCACTGCTGGCCGAAACACTGTTTTGCCCTGTTTTGCTATTTTGTAATTTAATTTTTAAAAATAGTAAATGTATTTCAAAAATCACAAAAATTTACAGTTTTTTATATACATGTTAAACTATCACTTTTATAAATTTCATTCAAAAATAAATTCATTTAGTATTTTATTTAAATTTGATAACCCAAGCTGTCCATATTTAATATATATGCATATAAATTAATCTTTAAGCATGTTGAATTCATATAAAACATGTTTATTCTATGTTATTTCATCTATTTCACACATATATTTATTTTACAATCAAAATTACAAATCACATCTCAAATCTTCACAATCAACACAACATACCCAATTCCAATATATATCAAAATACCCATACATGCTCATCTCGGTTTTTTAAGCTTACATATAGTAATCTATACTTGAATCTAAGTTATTATTTAGTAATTTACATGAATATATGTGTCATCAACATAATGAAATATACTAATTACAATTACTTACTTGGATTAGAAAATAAATCAAGTAGTTGCCTCCACTACCACTTCTATCACTCAATGATTGATGCAACTTCTTCAAGCTTATTTTTCCTAGCTTTAACCTTTCTTTTAGCCTTCATAATCATCTAGGAATTGGTGGAAATAAAGATTGGATTTGGGAAAGAAATTGAGAGATTGGATGGTAGAGAAATCATGAATTTCATTGCCTATTGGATGCTAGATTTAAAGAGGAATTGTTGTAGAATTCTTGTAGAATTTTTGTGGGTTTTGGGAGATGTTTTGAGAGGATTTTTGGGGAGTTGTGGGTTGCATAGATGGAAGAAAAAATTAGGGTTTTCTAATAGGTATATTTATATTGTTTTAGGTCTTGTAATTTCAATTAGGTTTAGGGGCTTTTTGGTCATTTTGCTTGATTAATTGAGGGTATTTTGGTCTTCTAACTCTAGAAGATATTTTCTTGTGTAGATATTTAAGGGGTATTTTAGTCTTTTCCTAGGGTTAGGAATCTTCTGGACTTGGTTAAGGTCAATTTGGTCTTTTCACACACTTGATATTTTCTTGTGTTCACATTGTAGATATTTAAGGGGCAATTTGGTCATTTCATAGATGAAAAACCTTCTTGAAGTAGCTAAGGTTATTTTGGTCTTTTCATAAGGTTAGATTTTTTACTAGACATTGAGATTTCATATCATGTGTAGGGTGCATGATAAGAACATGGTCTAATGGGCTTTGATGCATGGGCTTTTGGTCTTAGGTTTATGGGCTTGATCTTTGAATAATTGGGCTTAGGGTTTTAGAAGAAGAATTAGGCCTTTAGGTTATGGGCTTTAGGGAATTAGAAATGGATTTTAAGAAGTAAGAAAGAGAATTAACTAATTGGCATTAGAAATTAATTTTAGGAAATCTAATTAAAGGAAAATTAATAGCTTACTTGAATTTAGGGTTTTAGGGGCTTAGGAATTGGTATTTGAAAACAAATATTTAGATTTAAACTTCTAGGATTTAAGGAGTTGGAATTTAGGCTAAAATGTCTAAATTGGATATTTAGGGTTTTAGATGATTAAACTTGACTAATAAAGTTCAATTGATGATTGAAAAGGATCAATTAATTTGAATTTGTTGAAACAGGTCATCGATGTTGCTTAATAGGTTAAATTAGGTATTTATGACATTAGAGTCTTTATTTTCAATTAAATTCATTTATTATTCCTAATTATGTTAAATTATCAAAATTTTCACTTACGCGATTAGGGTTTCTAGTCCAAATAGGTCAAATTAGAGTATTGTGCTCAAAAGGGTTAGAAAATTCTAAATTTTACGATTATGTATTCAGAATTTTTATTCGAGTTCTAGTTTGGTAGATATTGATCAGTTTCTATTTCTATCGCGTATTTTTCAACCCTAGCAATTCATCTTTAAACTATCGTTTACTATCTAATAGACCCTAAAAATTAATCGGGTCATACTACACTTGATATTTATAACCTTAGGTATATAATTAGTGGGTTATTGACTTGAGTCTAATCTAAATTTAGATTAGGGTTTATTTTTAGTGAATTAGGAATTTAGATAATTCAACTTGAGAAATTAGTTTCAAGTCAATAATTGAAAAGAATTGAATAGTTTGGTATGTTAGAAAAAGGAAATTGAAGTAATTTGATAAGTTGAAGTGGGTATTTGTGGTATTGGAATTCCTAATTTCAATTAAGTCCATTTACAAATTAAATTATCTAATTATATTCTATAGTTTATGAAAATCAATTGACTAACTATATAAATTCAATTAATAAGTTCAATTTAAAATAAGATCCAAAATTACCTATATTTTCATAGTATTTAATTGTCACATTTCTAACTTAGGTTGGTAAAATTTGGGGTATTTCAGTTATACATTACCGTACGTATCAAATATGATACAAGAGTATTTTACCGTCCGGTATTTCTAGTGCTATCGTGTTCAATCTTTCTGATTTCGCCCAATCTTGCAACCAAACATAATTTGTAGCGATGAATATCACAATTGGTTGAAGTGATAATTGATTTAGACCAACTTGCACATAATGGTCGAACCTCGTACACCAACTTGCACAATAAATTGCACATGGTCTGATTTCTCACAAAACAAAATCAGCGTAGAAATGACGTACTGTTGGCCGGTCTGTCACCGGAGTCCAGTTGGCCTTTATTGGGACTTCTCACCCTTATGCTTGTGGAATAACAATAATGATGATGATCGAGATCGATTATGGATTTCCCTTTCCCGTGTTTCATCGTACTAAAAAGCTAATTTCTAAAGCATATAGTTTGTCGAATCTTTAGCAACTTGGAGATCAATTACATATTTTTAAAAGTTAAATAGAAATAAAACCTAATTTTAAAAATGGAAATGATGAATGTCACATTTGTAATTTAAACTTTTTAAATTTATGTAATTAACTACTGGATATTTAAAAATATCAATTTATTTATACATTTAACTACATTGGTTAGGTAATATGAATGAATTCGAAATGTTTGTAGATAGTAAATTGATATTTTTAAATTTTAGATAATTAATCGTATAAATTAATAAATTTCAATTATCAAATATGACATTTACCATTTTAAAAGTTTGTTAGACTAATATATTTTATATGGATATTTGTATTATTTTTCCATTAATTTAGCATAATATAGGGACAAAAAGGAGAAAGAACATCAACTTATTGAATCATTAGAAAACAAATAAAATCTAATATTTTAATGAACTTGTCATTGATAGTGGCCATTTTTATTGTCTTATTAATTCCTTGAAATTATTAAGCATGGCCAACGGTTTCATGTCATTTGAAGGATCCGACATTTCAAAGACACTCGAAATTGTCACATAACTGTCCAGTACTATTATAATGTTATTTAGACAAAGAGTATCTTTTAAACAAATGGGTAGCGAGTGGAAATTGCATGTGTTGCACTTCCGCCACATGATGATGTCCTGCAGGAACCAATTCGACCAGTTCCTATATATATTAATTTTTTTTTTAATTTTAAATATCCGATGAAACATAATCATTTTTGAAAAATGATTTGTCGGGTAGGAAGGGATCTTAACACAAACTATGCATGTTTGAATCCTTCTAACAATGGTAGTAAATTTCTACTATTCATACATGTGTTAAATGTATTTAATTTTTATAAAAGTTTAGTTCTGTACAAGACAAAATTGGAAAACATAAAATATGTGTACAACATGAAGGACATTATTTTACAATATGATTCTAGTAATATTTAGTTATAATATAAATTTGATGGATACAATACAATATTATCAATTTTATGTAGAAAACATTTAATAATTTGAATGGAAGACCATACAATATAAAGCAAATGAAATTCACTGTGTTGTAAAAACTATTCAGATACAAGTCCAACTCTCTCTTATATGCCATTGAATTGAATATAACTTTTATATGTGCACATCTGAGCCATGTTTGTGTAACTTTTTATTCCATAGTTTTTATGTTTTTTGATTAAATTAAAAGAACATATATTAAAAAAGTTTAGTATAAAATTAATTTAAACTCAAAATAAAAATTGAGCCTAAGAACGATATAACCTTTAATCCATTTTCTTACAAGATTATTAAAATTATATATTTATATATATACAAATATATCTGACTTTAGTTGTGGAAGTGTTTGCAATATTGGGTGAGATTTAGGTAGCATTTGATTGTAAGAATTGAATGAGACAAGAGAAACTAAACAGTATATTATAAAGAATGCTTGACAACATAATTCACTTGTATCATGTATCATGTTCGATATGCACTATTAAACAAAAAATTTCATATTATCTATTATTTGGTATATATAAGTACAACATAAGAATATTATAAATGTTTTAAATTATCAAAATAATTTGAATTGTTTAGTGAAAAAAAAAAAAAAGATTTCTCACATCCTCCATATGTTCGTGTTTTTTTTTAAATTTGTACAATATTCTTAAAATTTGTTGTCTGATATTGAATACCATACAACAACCAAATAAGATACTAGATTTTTGCCCAAATGATACAAAATTATACAACCAAATATCCCTAAAAAAAAAAAAAAGAGAAAAAGAAAAGAAAAGAACTTGGCCCCTGTTGTTAAGGAATGATATTGTTTATGGTATAACTCTATGTAAATCAAACTAGAGACATTTTTCAAGCATTTATTTTTTGTGTTGATGGTAATGTTATGAATAAAGAAATATTTTTTTTTCTTATTTATATGGAAATAGTTTAAATGTTGAATATTATTACTTGGTTTCCTCCCCATTTTTTTTTTTTCCATCTCTTTCATTTATTTATTTTTCTTTTCTTTTACCTGGCCAATTAACCTAGGGCTATGAATCCCCAAGTCCTAACCAGATCCAAACCCACCACCATGGATCAGATCCAGATCACAGTTTCAGACCTGTTATTGGTGGACCGGATTAGGTCCTAGTTTGGAACCCATTGGTGGTGAACTAGTTAGCAAAATTTCGTATCACGTTGATTCGTAAGGAGCTTGTGAGAAAATCACAACGAGGGAACTGTAGAAAATTCAAAAGATTTATAGGAATATAGATGTCTCTGGAATGCTCCATCTACATCACCACGGGGACATAGATTAGTTAGGGTTTTCGAGAGTGGTTTAGCCATTGTCTGTAAAAAAGTGCGAACTACAGATTGGATGGGCTGGAAGAAGAGATTTGCTTCACTTAGGTTGGCTTTGTGTGCCAACAGTCTTGTAATTAATATTCCTTTATTTAAGTAAAATGATTAGATGATTAAATTACTAATCGGTAGCACTATTGGCAAAAGCTTCATAAAATTGGACTCTTAAAATTACTTATATCATTTTTTTTTTTCTAATTTCGTAAAACACCCTAAAATCTATTTTAAAAATCTATAAAACTCATGCTATTATAATCTAACATTATAATTTTAAGGTAAAATGGTGACTAAAACAAATCTTTCTCTTTGTCACTTCCATTTATATCACATTTATTACTCATTTTTATTTCCAATTGAGTGGGTGGCTATATATTAGGGCAGACAATTATAATTGATTTTATAATGACTTTAAATATCTTTTTATCCTTAAATTTCATTTTTCATTTGAATATAACAATTAGTAATTACTGATCAAAATTTTCTTCCTCCGCCATTTGCTTTTTTTGCATTTATTTTTCTCATTCTTATTTATCCATGATTTTTAGATCAATTTTCCTTCCAATAATTGCAAAAGCGCCTTATGGTGCACAATAATTGCGCTTTCTTTTGGTACACAAATCCATTTTAAGAAGAAATGCCTATCCACTCATTTCATGATAATTGAAACACATTTGTTCACTACATTAGAAATTTTCTCTCACATATATTTTCCCAGTTAGTTTGATTTTTCTTTTGGTTTATGGCATATGCTCATTTGTCGTTTGTGCTTATGAAGTTATAGATTTACCACCGATATCACTTCCTTAATTGCAAACTACCATAATGGTTAAAGGTGAGATTGATCTCTCTCTCTTTCTCTTCCCCTATTATTATTATTATTATTATTATTATTATTATTATTATAGAAACACAAAAATTGTGCTACTGTGAATGTCTACAATGGTCCCATACCAAATAGTCCTTAAGACCACAAAACAATGTTGTTCTTGTTGTCTTGTAGTTGGAAAAATTAATTATAATTTTTTCTGCTTGCTTTGAAAATGAAGTCCCTACCACATCTACCCTCGTTATATATGAGAAAAGTCCCGTTCTTACCAATGTGACCATAAGACTTTCAAAAATGTTGGCTGCTGATATCAATAGACGTGTGAGATAGGTATTTATTGGTGAAATCATGCCTTAGGCCAAATTATCAAAATCATAAACAATTATTTTATTTTGAAATAGAAGCAAAACTGTGTGACATAAAAAAAGGTTCAAAACCCCAAATGCAAAGCTTCATTGTGAGTTCTTAGCATTTGAAAATTTATGAGCTTCTTGAAAATTTGCAGGTCCTTTGAGTCTTACAGCAGCCTTTGCATTATCATTGATGTTCGAAATGGCAAAAAATAGCTATAAAATAATACACCCCCCATATATAACACATGTATGATCCTAGTCTTCACTTTCCCGTCTTGAGGCCAAATAGCATACTATTTATTAAGTTATGAACATTTTTAAAAATTTATCTAGTTTGAGCAGTGGTGATACATATATTGTTTTATTTAAAGAAAAAATAAAATTTGTCATAATTTTTTTAACAATGTAAAGTAGTTGTTGCAATTAGATATCACATCCAAAAGCTATGTTAGTTTAAAATCATGACAAAAAATAACTAAACAAGGAAATTATTATCTAAGAAACAATTAAATATTATCCTTTTACAAATTGATGAGTGATCCAAAATAAACATAATAAAAAGTAAAAAAAAAAAATGCTAATAATTACAAATAAAGATATCTCTAATGCCTTTATCGTCATGACATGTCACTTTAGGCTCCACCACGGCAAAAAGGGTACCCCTAGATTCTTAGACCCACCATGGCAAGGATTGTGATACCAGATACACTAGCCCTCCCAGCGCACCGTCAAGCACAACAGGACACTAAAGACACTGTATACGACTTGAAACTCTATCCATTGAGGTATTAATCCGCTTTGGTCATACGCCGCACGGTTTTATCGTTTTAAGATCAGCGCTTCCCAGGGGGTCACCCATCCTGAGATTGCTCTACCCAAAGCATGCTTAACTTTGGAGTTCTAACAAACTTCAAGCCATTACATCGAAAAGGCACCTCTGTGATTAGTATTTCTCCATCTATATTTGATGGGTTATTACCGTATTACATACTCCTCCACTTATAAAACTGACATCCCCGTCGGTTTTGCTATACAGGTTCAGCACCACTACTCTGATACCATTTGTCATGACCTGCCACCCCATACTCTACCATAGCGGAAGGGGCACCCCTAGGCTCTCAAGCCATCCAGGGCAAGGATTGTGATGTCAGATATACTGGCCTTGCCAACACACCATCAGGCACAATTAGAACACCAGAGGTGCTGTGTAAAGACTCGGAATTCTATCCACTAAGGTATTATCCGTTTTGGCCACACGTCGCATGGTTTTATCCTTTTGGTGCCAGCGCTTCCCAGGAGGTCATCTATCATTGAATTGCTTTACCCAAAGCACGCTTAACTTTAGAGTTCTGACAAACTCTAAGCCATTACACCGAAATGGTGCATATAATTAAAGTTCCACTATCTATATTTGAGGGGTATTATATTATTATAAAAAAAAAATCAATAATAGGCAGAATCTAAGAGAAGAGATTTATGAAATGGTAGGCCACCATAGATGGAAGGCTGTTTTTTTTTTCTTTTTTCTATTTTTCCTGTTACTTTAATTTCAAGTTTTTAACCATAAAATATTATTCAAGAATCTTATTAGTTTAATAAAAAAATAGAAAGAAAGAAAAGATTTTAGAGAACAATCTTGGGCTTCAAATATGTCGGAGAAAATAGAGCAAAGTGACCTTATTTATTTAACGAGGTCGAAGATACCATGATTTGTGGGCTCGGGATCCGTAGCTCCATGCCGCATGATAGATTAATAATTGCTATTTCTTTTAGCTGTGTAAATTAATACTGGACTGACTTTATTAGGGATTAAGGAAAAAAAAACTATTTTTAAAAATAAAATTATGCAAATTCATCAAATGAAAAAATAATTTCAATAATAGTAAGCTGATCTCGTCTCTTGAAGAGACGAGATCATTAGTGTTCAACCTCGTCTCTTGATGATCTCGTCTCTTGAAAAGACGAGGTCGGACACTAATGACCTCGTCTTTTTAAAAGACGGTGTCAACTTACCTATTCTTGGGATTATTTTTACCTTAATAGCATTTTTGTAATTTTTTGAAAAAAAAGTAATATTAATTTTCTTTTCCTACCTTTATTATATGCAATAAACGCATAAGGATCTGATATCTATGATGTTTTCGTTTGCTTCTTGAATCCAATTTAGTGAGAAATCTTTTTTATTGATATTGAATGGGAATTTTTTAATTTATTTCTAGATATCTGAAGCAAAACTAGACAAGAGAATTTTTAATAAGGCCTTGCTAATTTATCAGACTTAAATTAGCTGTCTTCTTTATATATATGTTGTGTGAGTGTGTGTATAAGACATGCTAAAACATCCCACTGTAATGTCTAAATTTTGATTAACTTATTTCTTAAAATCACATTTCTTTAAGAATTTAATTTATCTTGTGGTATTAATTGCGATTAATCAAGATTTTGCTAAAAATAAGTAAAAAAATTTTTATTAACAAATGCTTCCATTGCACTTTATGGGACATCAATGCAAATAAGGTCAAGATTAAATTAATTACTATTTTATAGTCGAAAAATCATATTTGTAACATGTGATTAAGCTGAAAAATGAAAATTTGTAACTTACACATACCATTTACTTAGAATATGAAAAGCTTTATGTGAAAGTCACAAGTCATACCTGCAACTTACTTAGAATATTAGAAGTCGCAGATTATCCTTTGGTTTTCTCAGAATATGAAAACTAACGGGCACAATCAAGATTTTTAGATGGTATGTGTTCTGAATCGCATTTAAAAAATCCAAGTTTTCCATACAAATTTTAAATTGCATCTTTCAAATGTGATTTTTTAATGCATTTCAATAAATAATTTTATAAAACTTATATTTTGGTAATTTTTATGTTTTTGTATTTTTTTTTCCAAGGTACACATGTTCTACACGATCATTATATGTATAATCTTGCCCTAAATTGTGCGATTTTTCTTTTTTTATTTTAGCAAATTAAATTAGTATCATCACTAAGATTTCCACTATTTTAATTTCATTTCCATTAATTAAATTTGTGCATTTTTAATAACCAAACATACCCTACAGTTGAGAAAAACATTTTCTTTCTCAAACAAATTGTTTGTTTGGACAACAAATTAAATAAACAAAAGTAACTTATTTTATCCTAGATATCTAACTAAGTGGGGTTCGAACTAGGATCCAATCCGAACTGACCACAGTAGGTCCAATTTGGATCCTTCATGAGGACCCTTATGACTTGTTGATGCTAATGGATTCGAAATATTTATATACAAAAAAAAAAACCACAACAAAGTCGAACAATAATATGCAAATCATGAAAACATGTGCATGTTTCCAAAGGAAAAAAATCGAACAACCACAAGACACGTATAACTCCAGTTAAGGTTGAGGCGGTTGCTTGCATAGGCAATTGGAATAAGGCACAAAGATGATAATAAGAGATTGTTGTGGTAACTAGTGAGGAAGACGAATACTTCGGCAATTACAATTTCTTGAGAAGAAGTACCGTAGTGGGTATTCCCGACCTAATCTAAGATGAATAGTTCTTATTCCCTTTTTAGAGTACAATATATATATATATATATACTAGAACAAACTTTAAAAAAAAAATTTAAATTGTTGTTTTTACAAAAATACATAGGTCATTTTAGACCTTTTGAAAATTACATGGACCCAAAATTGCTTTTCTTGTAAATTATTAATCACTAAAAGTTAACATTAAGTTTCACAACTAAAATTAATGAACATATTAAAGATTTTATAAAAAATTAAAATAAATATACGAACTACAAATATTTGATTTTGAATTTTAAATATCTAGTCACTTCTAGGGTGACCAAAATATATTGAATAACTCGTATTTTTACATTTTTTTTCCTATTAATTACATGTAACTGAAGCAAGGTGTAATATCCTCCTCAAATTTATGTTTTATTGTAATGAAAAAAGGTCCATTTGATGTTCAAAATGTATAATTTTTCCCTCCAACTTTCTATTTAATTTTTTTTAAAAATTGCCAGATCCGAACCGATTGGACCCACCCCGTAAACCAACAAGTCCTTAGATCCGAACCGCCTCACCAAAGAAAGTTGGGCTCTTCACATGTGAATAAAATTAGTCCTAGAAAATTAATCCTAATGAAGTCCGTAACTTAAGATAAGATCACCTATTTTTCATATGACTAATGTCTTCATCGACTTGTTCAACTCAAGTACGAGGAAGTTGTTGAATTGTAAAGCTAGAATCGTAAGCCTATTACGACAAAAAGTAACAATAAATAAATATGTATTCCATTCAATTCAAAAGCTGCTGTTTCATGACTTGTTCCTCCATCAACGGTATATGTGGATATCTCATTAGTCCACACCCCCAAGGCACCTTTTTTCTCCGTCTCTCATGTAAAAAGAATATATTTTTATTGTGAATTGAGGAGATGTCTTGAGTCTTGGACACCATATGGCTTAGTTGACTAGGCCGGACCCCAATCTGATGACTAGTCCACATCTGAAATTTTCGTGAGGTCGGTCAAAGTCAGTAGCCGGGATCGGGACCCCTTTTAGTAGATGACCGACATTTTCGATTTCTTGTCCTTATATTTGTTTTGCTTTTGGAAATTGGACCACCA
Organism: Combretum micranthum; assembly: GCA_024138025.1. Lineage (NCBI taxonomy): Eukaryota > Viridiplantae > Streptophyta > Magnoliopsida > Myrtales > Combretaceae > Combretum > Combretum micranthum. The sequence goes on along the minus strand of JAMXBD010004225.1, from coordinate 52,365 downwards.
ATGCACTCCGGTTCACTGTATCCATCCCCTGTTAAGGAAAGAAAGATAATAATAACAATAATAAAGAACGAAAGAAACACGTCCTAAATTCAAGTTCATTTAGAATGCATCACGTGTCTACATTTAACATAAAAATACTAAGGCTCAAAACTTACTTCCCATTTAATATACATTATAACCATCAATACATATTTATTAACTTGATTTCAAGTCAACATTCACATGATAGATAACTCCACGTATAAATGAGTCGAGTTGAGTCAAGATAGTACACTACTGAGCTTGAGCTTGAGCTTGAACTTGATTCGAAATTTCAAAACTCGAGTCCGGCTTGAGCTTCACTCAGTTAAGTTCATTTACGCTTGATTTATTAAAAAATATATCTTTAATTATTCTAATTTAAATGATATTAATACTTAAACTGGATTCGAATTTTGATTAATATTTATACTCGAATTGAGTCTTGATAGAGCTCGATTACACAAGCTAATAAAGTTAAATAGATAAAGCTTGCGTTTGACAAGATAAACTACTCAAGTATAGCTTGAACTCGACACGATTATTCTTAAATCAAACTTGAGTAAAGGCCGAGCAAGACTTGAGGGATTTGTGAACTAGCTTAGCTCATTTACAATCTTAAATATAACAAGATTAACCACAAATCTTACATATTACTAATGCTAGATGGCTCATAAAGCTCATAGAGCCAACTAGTAACATAAACCGATAGTTCAAGTAGAGTACACGCCCTACCGTAACACACAAAATATATATTTAAAACATGGTCACAAATAAATAGAATACCTATCTCCAAAGGTTTGAACTAATCTAATTATCTTTTGGGTAGTTTTTTTTACTAGCACCATCCCTATAGTCAACAATCACACTATATCTAATTATATAAAAATTAATAGGAGTATCATCTAAAATTGAAAAAGAATAAAAGAGTGAGTACTAGCCTAATACGATACTAGTGCAAGCACAAGTGCTTAAGCAAGCATCAGTACATCTACATGCAAAACATATAACTAATGCAACATACCATTATTTATTATCTTTTCATTTAAGTCCATTAAACAACATAGGGATAACTCAATATTCTGATTATACTTTACATATATTACATACACATATGATGTTAAGTATAACTAATGCAACATACAGTTATTTATTATCTTTTGATTTAGGTCTATTAAAAACACAAGGATAACTCAGTATTCCAATCACACTTTACATATATTACATACATATACGATGTTAGGTACTTCCTAACATCTATGAGTTCATGAGTCCAAAACCTAGATCCACCCATAATCATCTCCAAGCACAACTATACGTAAGGACAACGTCGCACAAAGATCATTGGGTGCCACATTGAATCATCAGTACTCTCGTTCCACTAACCACAACCAAATACACGCAACTCATAATTTATGTGCCGAATATTCAATTAAGCAATTTAAGATTCTATCCTAACAAGTATGCTTGTCAAATAAGGTAATACACGTACCTGGAAAGTTAGTTTGTCTTGAACAATACAGTCCTCTAACATCAATTATATAACAATTAAGATACTCGTAACCTTCTATATCTCTAAACACACTCATAGTCCACACTTTTATAGTTCTCTCCTTTTACCCCACTAGTATATAGGTTTCAAAATCTTATAATAAACTTTAATCCTACGAAAAGGAGTTCAATAAGTTTCAATTGTTGTTAAGAAAGATAAAAGGTGAATCTGAAGAAGTTATTAAGTGCACAGGCAAGTACACGACTATGCAAAAAGGTCGTACTTGGTACATGGGCTAATACATAGGTGCATAGAAAGGTCATGTAAGTTACAAAAACTAACCGTAATCTATACAGAATCTCATTTGAATGGTTATGCAACTAATAGAAGGTTTACACGATCCTATGCATGGGCTCATGCAAGTGGTCGAGCACTTCTAGAAATACTCCATTCAAAATTTTGTATCTTTTAAGGATTAACATGACCTATACATTGGCTATGCATTAGGTCATGTAATCCTAGAATTGTCATAAGTTTTCCTTTGCTTTCAAACCCGAAAACGTTTTTTTAACCCTTCCACACTTATATTTTATCACCCCAACAACTATTAATACATATCTATACTTCTCTAATAGATCCAACCCTTATGATTTCAGCTATATATATATATATATATATATAAACTACATTAACTTCTTATATATAAAAAAAATAATAATTTCTCTTACAAAAACTAATAAATAAAATACATTTACTATATCTATTCATTCACAGCAAAAAAATGTTTAAATCATATTTGTTGTTTCTCAAATTCTTTTTTTTTTTTTTTACAATTACTATTCAAGTTGTTATCTATGCATTACGTATACTCTTAACTAGTTTTATTTTAAATAATAAGATAATGATATGGCACTCTTATAAAAAAAATGAAGAATATTTATTTCCTAATCATATTAGCAATCTGTTGTCCAAAATTAACGCATAAAATTAAGCACTACCTAGGGATTTAATAAAATAGCAACTTTATTGAAGCCTTGATACCAACAATTGTTCATATATAGTATTTTTGTCCATATATGGTATTTTTGTTTAAATGTGATAGTATTTTTGTCCATATATGGTATTTTTGTTTAAATGTGATAGTCTAAATATAATTCTTTCATCCATATATAGTATATTTCCGTCCATGTATATGCCAATAACATCCCATCATTACCCATATATCTTTATTCTTGGATTTGGAAACTAATCAAGTTATGCTTTTCAAAAAGATAACTGCTACATCTTGTCGTGTAAGGCTGCAGAAACAAGTTAAGCTCGAATGGTAAATTTTGAAGTTAAGTTTCATTGAATTTAAAAATTTGAATATGATCTTGACTTAATATAAACTTGAATTCATGGCAGTTAAGATCATCTAAGCTCATGTAATTTTTCTAATTCTTTAATTAAAATAACGTTGATATCCAAAATCAACTTACTATAGATACAAAATGAAGTTTAACTCCAATTCGATGGTTTATCATATGAAACACATATTAAAACACATAAACTTAATCGGATAAACTACTTATGTATGTTGACCTTGACTCAACAACAATTAGATTAAATTTAAGTAAATATTGAATCTGAATTCTTATATATTAGCTTCATTTTGTTTATTGTCATATATATATACATCAAGGATTATTCATGCTCTTTAAAACACATCACATCATATTGAGCTCGATTCAATCTCTCACCATGATCAACAAAGTTTTAATGCCATAAACTTAGTGTGTTATCAACTTGCCACGTATCCTCACTAGAGGTAGACACGCTAAGGCTCAAACCTTACTAAACCACAATAAAACCAAACATGACTCCAAAATCTCACATTTATTAAGGTTTCATCTATTCATTAATGCCATTAATGAAAACATATAAAAAACTCAGTTGGCATAAATCGAGTGTCAACGCAAATCCAACTTTAAAAAATCATATGAAAAGTCTCATAATGTAAAAGTACTATAATAACTAGTTAAACTTCAGAAGTCTATAAATCTATCTATCCCCAATTCTAATCATCTAGTAATCAGCTGGAAAGTCTGTACCACTATCGCCTTCCCCCATAGTCCATGTAAATATAATATCCTGTTAAGTCAAGCACTATAGGCTCTTCAGCTGTTCCTAAAAAAGATAAAAAAAAAGGTTGAGCCGAAGCCCAGTACGCCAAATCACTAGCACACATGCATGAACAATCATCACACACACTCACATGCAACATGATAATTAAGGCATAAATTACTTTTCATTATCTAAAACTTTAAGTCAACAACCAACACATCGTAAGGTTATCCACGTCTAACCTTAAATCAGAATAACTCATGACTCCATAACAATTCTATATAGATATTTTTATACATATATATATGTATTAGGAACACGTATACATATTTGTGTTGGGTAATCCCCAACACCCTGGATTCCATACCCGTACCACTCAAAGACTATCGGAATCCTTTTTATGTGCAACTATACTCGGGACAACAACATAAACAAATCATTAGGACATTGTCCTAGTAACACCAATACTCTCGGTCCACTAGACCCAATGAAGCACAAGTAGCAAACAATTATGGCCAAATATCAATTAGTCCGATTACATATTCTACCTAACAAGCGCAATCATCAAACAACGTAAGGACGTACCTGATACGATGTATAGAATAGTAACACGGTTTTATCGAATGGGGGTGGTGATGGCCATCATGGCCGTGATCGGCCAATACTCACCACTCCTAAGGAGATCACGACTCGTGTCATGGCCGTGAACCCTGATTGCACCCTAATTCTCTCTAAAACACAAAAACTCCAAAAATATCCTTTTTCTTGATCACTTGACATGTAAACTTCCCATTCATACATCAAAACACCAATATTTTATAGTACTATTCTCTATATCACCATAAACACAGAGAAACATTAAGACTAATATAAGATTTATCAATATCTCAAATCAAAAGTTTGTTCTTCTCTTCTTTTGAAACCAACAACCGTGAAATCCAACAAGATGGCTATGAGTTTCCATATCCTCCTAAGGTACAAACACCTTCAACACCTAATACATGTAGTTTTAAAGATGTATTCTTTTCAAAATTGTAAAAAGTAAAAGGAAAGGAAAGCGGTTTACCTTAATTTCTTGTTGATTCCTTTAAGAGAGATGCAAAGACAAAGATTTAGGGTTTGGTGGACAATGAGAAAATTGCTATAGAAAGAAAGGAAACTTAGGTTTAAGATGAAGGTGATTATTATATATCTTTTATTGGGAGTAAAGAAATTACCCTCTCATTAATTAACAAATGACACTTCTTTGTCCTTCTTTATAAAATATTTATATTTATATTACAAAAGTGTTGGATGATAACATATTTGTGTCATAGTCTAACGATGAAATTGATGCATAGATTTGTCCTATTATTTGGTTGGATTTTTGCAATAATTTTAATATATGATTAGTGTCTGTCATTTCCACTTTGGAACGATGACGAAATCTCATAGGACTAGACAATAGAGATTAAACAATTTTGTAATTGAAAAAAATAAAATAAAATAGAGAGAGAGGGAACCAGTAACCTTCTTATCATTCAAGCACACAAGGACTGATCACATAATTTAAACTTTACAGTTTGGATACAGAATGAAATAAGATCAAATAATTATTTTGAGAGCATATGAGTTGATATTATATAAATATAGATATATAGTTCCAAGGAGTAGATATTCCACCAAATAATTACATGAATAAATATACAAACAAAAACATCGGTATCCTATTCCAATCTAACGAAGTCAACTATGGATAATAAAGAATAATTATAAATGTATTTTTAAACTATTATTCAATATAAATATATTCTTGAATTTTGAAAGTGTAACTTCGATTTTTCCTTAGTTTAAGAGCATATAATAAAACCGTAACTAGAATTCCAAAAGTTACGAGGATGTAGTGTCAACATGAGGTTTAATGTATATTTTTTAAAGTTATAAAAAGACCGTTTTATTCTTTTTAAAGTTTAAGAAATTTATCTTTATTAGACCAATATTATTTTTCAAAAGTTTAAGAAACTTATCTTTATCAGACCAATATTCCATGGTTGCATTTATTAGTTTCGCTCCAAATAATAATTAGCTCTTTAAAGCAAAGAGATCGTTGTGGACAATGTTTCCTTTTGTGGAGCAAAATTTAAAAGGGACGGTTAATGCAACTTTGGAAATTAATTATATGATCTTGTTAAACAAAAAAAATTATATGATCTTGTTAAGAGGACTTTGCAGTGAATGATCTGACCGTTAATAATAGAATTTGAGGAAAATGAATAATGATAACATAAACAAGTATAACGGATGAAGAATATGAAATATAAAAAGATAAAATTTTTTGAAATTAGGAAAATTAATAAGGTCATCTTTAACCCAAGATTCATACATAAAAGTCACTGGACAAAAATCATAATTTCTTGTTTATTTATTACTGTGAATTTTGATATTGGACAACAAAACATAAAAATGCAAGATAAATTAAAAGAAAAATAATAAAATCAAGCAACTCTTCTATTCATCAGATAACTCAAATTTAATGAATAATTCAAATCTTTTATAATATTTTTATACTATACTTATGTATACTAAATAATGGACAACACAAAAATCATTATCTAATACTATGCATATTAAATAGGATATAAATGAATCATATTGTTTAGTATTTCCTATTATGTATGTATGTTGTCTAGTTTCTTCTTTCCTATCTAGCTTTTACAACCACACACAATACTTTAGGAATTGGATAAAGTAGGATTCTTAACCCTGTATCGGTGTTTTTCTTATTATATGTATTATAGTATGCACTTTTTATTTAGAATGGTTTAGCTTTGATCATTTATATATTGAAAATAAACATTAATATTAAAATTTATAAAACGAAAATCTTTGAAACAGAGTTTTAAAATTATCTGTATGTCACATCAAGATGCAACAAAGGTCCTTGCAAATAAAAATATTCTAATACAGTACAAAATAAGTTAATGGTAGAATGTAATAAAATCTAATTTTGATACAGTAAACGAATGTAAAGAATAAGGACGAGAACAATCATGGAAAATGGCTAGTGATGTAGATTGATATAGCCATGGAAGAATCCTGAAAATTGGAAGCAGCTGCAAGCACCTTCGTTGTGAATTAATGATGGACCTACAAAGAAGATACGTTGATAAAAATGGGAATCCAAAACCCCACACATATCTTGGCAATATTTTCGATTGCCAAACCTTTCTCAATTATGTTGTACTGATTAGTGACCACCAGTACAACCCTTAATATTAGCCAGCACCACATCACTTGATTTTAACCTTTAAATAGAGACCATATATTCATTTTGAAACTAATAATAGACTTTAAACATTTCTTATGCCTTTGCATACGGTTTATTAGCCCGTATATTCCCGGAAAAAAAAAAAAGATAGGTAGTTTAAATGTGACTTATTTTTTTGTAACATCCTTTATCGAGAGTGTGTTAAGTAAGATTACAGAACCATTGCGATTTCTTACTTTTTGATTTGGCATATTTTCAATGGAGGGAGTTACGAAAAAAAAAGTAGTCTTAATATTGTTATATGCGGAAAAAATAAAAATAAAAGATCTTGTATCTTCTTTAATAATATATTAAAGTTAAAATATAGTTAATTTATTTAGACAGACTCAGCAGTCAAATATACATTCGCTTTTTGCCATTTTGAAAGGCAGATATATTCGGAGTAAAGCAAGGCCTCGATAACAAGGAGAAAGGGGAAGATGTGCTTCTTTTTTATGTTTGTTACATGCATGGAGAAAAGGGAGAAGAATAATCTTCTGTAGTTTTGTTCTATTCCATCAATCATTGTGTTTTTATTCGACGAGTTTCAACTAAATTAAGCTTCACACAAATTTTTATTGAATACTTTTAGATGCCATAAAGCATGTTTTGAATTTACATGGTAGTTTTCTTTTCTCATAATTGTTTGAAATCAAAGATATACTTTGTATCCAATTATGTCCTTGTGCTCCTACACACTATAGAGGACGTATATCAGTTTTACTAGGATTTTTTTTTTCCTTTTTTCCAACATGAACTAAGGATTTTCCCAGCCAAAAATCTAGGTTTCCATTTCTTTTCTTTTTTTTTTCCTTTGCTTTTGATTTTGTTTTCTCTTCTGTTTTCTTCTAATTTTTCTTTTTCATCAATCTTGTGGCTCTAAAACCAATAGTATGACAACTTTACCGCATACTCTTTCCATTAGAATTGTGAAAAAAAAAAAAACAGACGGAATTAAATTGAACTGAAAATTCAATTTTTCTCCAAACCAATTAAACTCATAGTTTGGTTTGAGTCTTGACATTCACTTTTCGATTCAATTTGAACCAAATGCATCATCAATTTTTTTTTTTCATTGGTAGGAACCCACATATTAGATACAACAAAAAATATAAAAACTAAAAACATACACTTGGAGCAAGGGATAAAGGCAATTCCAGTGCCTGCACTTTCAAATTTTGCATTTTAGTGTATGGACTTTTAAAATTTGGCAATTAAGTGCTCGTAGTTTCAAAGAATTGTCATTTAATTTAGTGTCTGTATTAATATAAAGATAACAGATGTTAAAAGACAACAACAGGCACTGCTAGAGGTGGGCAAGTGGGTTAAACGGGCCAACCCGGCCCGGCCCACTTTGGCCCGTGGGTTAAACGGGCCAAAATTTTTTAGCCCGTTTAACCCACGAGCCAAAATTGCCTAACCCTAACCCAACCCACTTTAGCAAGTGAGTTAAACGGGCCAGCCCACTTTTTGACCCTTTTAACTCACTTACATATTTTGTGAGTTAAATGAGCCAAGTTGACCCATTTAACTTATTTATACTAATTAAATAAGATATATATATAATAAAAAAGAGAGTTTTATAAGGTTATATATATTAATGATTAATTTCATTATTATTTAATTACTTTTTATATAAAATAAGTTTTCTAAAATAACTTATTAGATAATATATTTCATTTAAAACAATAATAATATATTTATAAAATTTTATGGTGCATGTGCATCAATTTGTCATTCTTTGTTATAATTAACACATAAATTTAATCTCAAGTATAAAAAATCTCAAGAATAACCTTCATCAATACATATTTATCCTATAATTATTTATTTTATTTTTATAAAAGTGGGTTGGTGGGTCAACCCACTTAACCCGTGGTTGGCCCGCGGGTTAAGTGGGTTGGGTAAAATTAACCCACTTTTAAACGGGCTAAAAAAAATTGGCCCTAACCCGCTTTTAAAGTGGGTTAAACGGGCTGGCCCGCGGGCCATAGCCCATTTGTCCAGCTCCGCACTGCTCAATTGGAAATGAAAATTAAAACATTATCTTCAAACCTTGCACACTTCTTCTTGCTCTAACATTTACTCAATAATATAAATATCATACAATATTTTAAACCCCTGTCATGCCCCGAAGGTATCCTGATAGTAGTATACAAGCTGCACTTGAATACTATTACTAGTTAACCTTCAAAGAGTGACATATTTTCAAACAACAAGACCTTTTAGTTGCTTAGATAAGAAATGACAACTATATGTAAGTCATAAATTAGTAAATAACTATCATTACAAGTAGAGGATATCATAATGATATTACAGATCATATAATCTTTCCATAAGTCTCCAAATACATAATTGATAAATCATATATTAACTAATCTATGCTGGGAATATTAGTAAACAACTTATCCCAGTTTGACCCATGAGCATTCAGCTCCTAAGCTCTTACCGGGACCATACTCTTGGATGTAACTAGCTACGATCGTAATGTAAACCCGAAATGTCTTTAAGAGTATGAGCGAAACCACGAGCTTAGTGAATAACTAGATTTATTATACATCAAACAAGTTTATTAACAATCCATATGTAATGCAACAATCAAATATATGCTCAAATACAAACTTGAATTATCTAGAATCCAAACAGGAAAAAGATTTACATCCTCTTTTCAGGGTTGAAGAACAATTACTTTTATAATCCACCTGCCCAAGAAAGACTAAGTTTACAGGAAAATCAACGATTTCTCGTCTTAGAGTTATCACTTTTAGCTTAATAGGATTTTAAGTGACCATTTCATGCATCAATCCTTAGAAACTCCTTAAGTATTAACTATTGCAAAGCGATACTACAGGCAGCGTTCTTTGTTGCCACTTAGTTCCCGTAGAACCAATAGAACAAAGAAAACCTTGGAAGAACTAACACTTTAGAAAAACCAAGTATTAACAGAGAATCAAAATATTTATATGTAGCAAGCTATCACCCCTTTTGAATATGCAATAGTGCAGTTCGTGTAATGCATGACTGTTTCAATTACAAAGACAATATTTTTTAATCAGGCTTATAGTGTCCAAACATTACATACACGGCATATAGCATGCTTTTCATAGTCATCAAACAATCAATATTATCACTTTTATTATCATGGATTAACAACCATACATTCAGATCACAGCACATTTCAAATGCAATACCATACCAATTATATTATTATCTTTGCATTACATATTCAACTAATTACAAGAACAAACAGTATAATATAACTGAGTTACTCACCTACTTATATTGGCTAGTCGTAATAGTCGGTTGGAAAACCCTCTATAGTATCAAAGTCACCTATTGAGATGAATAAAAATATTTATTAATAAAACATATTATATAACTAGACTCTTATGAGTATCTAAGTATACTATATTGCTATTTGGCTTTGTTTCTATTACTATATTGGTCTTTTAATGGTTTTATAATTATAATTATTATTTAAAATTTATTTTTATTTTGCTTTTCTTGATCTTGTTTGATATTTATATATTTTTATTGGGTAGTTGTAAAATTTGTATTCAGTAGATTGATATTTTATCATTACTATTATTATTACTTTTATATTGTTCATTAGTTAACCTATTGTAGTAATTAATATTTATTTTCTATTATTTGGTTTCATCGTGCTTCTCTTGATTTATTTCCTATAATTATCTTGTAATTTTAAGAAATCAGATTATTCTAAATCTCCATTCTTGTATATTTATATCTATATAATACAATTATCATAATTATTCTTATTCATAAAGTATAGATATAATAATGTTTTCCAATAGTTTTTAGAGTTTAATACTTTACAAATATTTAACCTATTACTTTTAAAATATTGGTATTTATTTGTTTTAATAAATCTATTCTGTTTATATATATATATATATATATATTCTGTTTTGGTTAAAACAAACTTCGTTTAGGGGAATATGCATGTACACCGCCGGCGTTTATTCCTAAGGAGCTGGTGTTCATATAAGTTTATATGTTATTTATATCAACTTATGTTGGCTTAAGGCTGCCAATTTTACAACGTACGCCGACTCCAACGCTGCAGGAGTTGGATCCCAATCTGCCGGCATTCATTCGTTTTACGCAAAAATGAATTTTATGTAGCTTCTGTTCCAGTGCAAGCCATCTCAACACCGCTGGCCGATCCCTTTACGCCGTCGGGTTAAGCACATACACTGCCGGTGTAGTACCGGTATTGTTAATGTTTATCATCTTCTCCAATTTTTCATGATTCGAAATTATATTTCTTATAGGATATATGTATTATACTTGTGTTAAAAAATTTTCTAAGTGTTTTTACATGGTCTACAAGTATTTTTTGTGATATAGCAATACAAATAACAACTTAAAATCATCATACGATATGATTTCTATTTCCTATATGTATCTAATGGACTAAATAGGGTTTAAGATTGGATATTACCTTGTTTTAAGGCTGCTAAAGGGACGTGCAATCCTTCTTAAGACTTGAAACGAATCCTGGATTGGTAGAAACATAGTTTAGACTAATGTTTTACACATATGCTAACTTAATACGAATTTTCTTACCCTATTTGTCTCCTTCTAAGCTTGTTAATGGATACTTATTTCTAATGGAGGAGTTTATGTATGTTTTGCTGTTGATTTGGATTGTTTTTGTATGCTGGTTTGGGTTGTTTTTGCATGTTTAATTGGCTTTGTTCTTTTGTTAATTATGAAATATATATACATGCACACACACACACACACACACATACATGGAAGGTCAAGGAAGCAGTAGCAACTTGGATAGAAAATGCAATTCTTCCCCACATAATTCTATCTTGCCTTGCATGATTTCTCATGCATGTAATGAATTTGCTTTGTTGGGAAGTTTTCATTAGTTTAGCTAAATTTTTTCTTGACTTTTGTTATCCCACTTGACTCATTTTCTACAATTTTCGGCTACCATAAATCTAAGATATCCCAACCGCAAGTTCTAGCAAGTTGCATAATATTTAGTTAATTAATTATCTTAGCTTTATGATAGTTTATTAAATTAAATGGATACAAATATGACAGTTATTTGAGAGTTCTGTCTCTAAAAAATTATTTAAACCTTCCATAAATTTTTTAGATTATTAGCAGGTTCAACTTTGGGTTTAAAGTTTATGCAATTAATTATTTTTAGAATTTTATCTCACCCGATTAGAGTTTTATAATCCTAATAGGCCAATTTTCGTTTCAGTCTCTAATAGCTTTAGAATTCACTAACTAGAATAATAGTGTGATCCGAATATTTGTTTAAAGTCTATTTTATGAGTTATGAGTCTGTTTTTGTTTTCATTGTGTATTTATAACCTTAACGGTTCATCCTTAAATTATCGTTTTCTAATTATAAGCTTTATTGATTATTTACTTTCTAATACACTTAAAATCTTTATAAAATTATCTATATACTTTGAACTTTTTATATTGGCTATGAAATTCTATTTTTTTGTTATCTGTTATTATCTATAAAACTTTGTTTTAGGCTTTAAGAATATGTATAGGTTCATAACTACTTGTGATTTATTCTAAGGTCTTTATTGAGTTATATATTAACTTTCTATTTTCTATTTTTATATTTCTATCTATTTTTATTTGTATGAAAAAAAATATCGGGGTTTACAACCCGAACTACCCAAAATCTTTAGTCAGCTAAACTACCCTTATTTCATCTACCATGTTTAACCCTCATCAAATCTCATCTTCAGTTGCCTCTGAGATTTGGATTTTAGTTCATACAAATAACATTTCTTTTATGAATAGTCTATTGGAGTTTTTTTTCCCCAAAAGGAAGTGAAGTATTTTGACTTTTAAATACCAATTGCTTACCAATAAAAATCAAATACCAATCGTCTTTATCTTTCCTACTTATGGTAATACGAAAATGATAATGATATCTTGATAATAAAATCTTATTATATGTGTTCTTTTTTTTTTTTCGCCCCGCTCAATCCCACACCCCACCCCCTACCCTCCCCTCCCCCCCCTCCCCTCCCCCTTAATTAATGTTGTATTCATAGTTAAATAATTAAAAACACCCCTGATGTATCAACACTAAGATGGCTTTGTTCTAGTATGATAAATTTCTTTTTTTTTTTTGTTCGAGATATTTACTTGATTTCATCTAAATAAATGTTTACACCAATCAAGAATTTTAAAAAGAAGAAAAAAAAATATTGTTTATCCATATGTTGCTATTTTATTACGTACCATGGATTTCCTTCTTTGTCCTCATTGTTGTATGTGGTCAAGGATCTTGTAGATATTGCATGTTATTCACTTCGACGCCCTGCCTGCATTTGCTTGCCATTAGTTCACTATTGTGCCTTTTTATCACTGCTCCTGCTCATAACTTTCGCTACCACTCTCCAAAATGAAAATTACAAGAGTTAGGGCTTGGAAACTTTAGACACATTTATGGCATGAAGAAGTTGGTTAGAAAAATAGGATATGAGGACTCATGGAAAAATTATAAAAAGAAAATTAGGGCTTGAGAATGAAAAGAAATGAGAGTATCAAATTTCTGGAGTAATACATATATGTCACTTTTTTTAATCAGATATTTTAGCTCTAATCAACATTTTCCATCACATGAAGGCAAAGAAATTACAGGTCATAGACAATTCACACCATAAGACTATTTTTCCCATGCTTTTTAAAACCATGAACACTTAATTACGGAATTTAAAAGTCCAAACATTAAAATGCCAAAATCTGAAAGTATAGACAGTACAATTGTCTTTATCCTTGCATACAATGTCTCTACATCCAAATTTTTGCAATTTATTGTCTAAATTTCATTTTTACTAATTCAGTGTTTTTTTTTTTCCGATTTAGTGTCTTCATTAATGAGAAAGTTAATGGCCGTTATATTCTTTTTATATTTTAGTTTATATACTTTAGTTTTGATTGTATTCTAGTATTTATACTTTAGTTTTGATGCATTTTAGTATCTATTCACCAATTAATTTATTAAAATTAATATTAAATTTTCTTAATCGAAATATTATTTTAAATATTATAAGAAATTATTATTTCATTAAAAATTAATTTTTTATTTTTAATTGATATATTATTTTAGAAATAAAAAGAAAATTGTTTATATTTAAATATTTTAACTATGAATATTTTTTTATATTTTTATTTTGATAAAATCTCATTGTATTAAAAAGCTTTTGATCTCAACCTTATTATAATATACAGTCTTAACTTGTGTTCTAAGGCTACATAGGCCAAGAAAATTTTGAAATGGATAAAATATGTAAATTAGGTGTTGGTTAGCTTTATAACATAAATTTCTAAACTTATATAACCAACAATGGAATAAAGGCACTAGAAGTGCATATACTTTTGATTTTTGTCTAAACTTTCAATTTTAGTGATTTAGTATCTATAGTTTCAATTTAATGTCTCCGCTAATAGAAAAGTTACTGCCATGGTTTTTTTTTTTTTGTATTTTAGTACATGTGCTTTAGTTTTAATAGCATTTTTTTGTCTATAGTTTAATTTTGATGCACTTTAGTATCTATTCACTAATTAATTTATTAAAAATTAATATTTTTACTTTTTAAGTGATATATTAATTTAAAAATGAAAGGAAAATTATGCATTAATTTATTGAAAATTGATTTTAGATTTTTAACCAATATATTATTTTAGAAATAAAAAGAAAATTATTTGTATATAACAAGTTTAATCGTAAATAATTTTTTGCATGTAATGTTCGATTTTTATAAAATCTTATATCACTAGAAAACTCTCAACATCAATTTTATTCGAAAATAAGATCCTACTTTGTAACGCCCTAAAAATTTAATCAAACATTAAATCAATTAAGGTGCTACCACTATGTATAATACTCTAAAGTATTACACACTCAAGGTTCCTTTAAAAAATTTTGTTTATGTTAAATATTGCTACTCAATTTTAGGTTATGAAATCGTTTATTTAGACTTTTAAAACAACTGGATTTAAACTTTCATAATAAACTTTTATTAAAAGCAAAACATATAATCTACTCATGTGAGTAAATCAACTTTCATAAAACATAACTCTACCATCAAGTATCTCTATTACCTTATATGATGGTAGATCAAAGCTTTAAAAGATATTACAAAACATATTAGCTTCTCAACTAAGCTCAATACAAAAATACATATTTCAAAAAGATAAATTCAGTTCTTAAGACATAAATAAAAACAAATATGAATAATATCTACGGCTCTAAACTCACTACACTTCTCCCAATATCTCCTTGATCACCCGAAACCCGAGACATGCATCATCATCATTAACCACACCATTATTATTATCAACACCATTCAACAACAACAACATCATCATCCACCTCATCATCACCAACATTATCATCATCATCATCCTCAATATAACACCTAGAGAAAAGAACAATAACAACAATAATGAGCCGAAGCTCAATACACAGTAATTAAATCACACACGAATTGTTAAAAAAATGAAAAGTCCATTTTTTATAATAAAAATTAATATTACATCAAATCCACAAATCATTAAAAAAAATGAAAAATAATCTTATAAAATATTTTTGGGCTTGATATAATACTGATTTTTATTATAAATTTATTTTGGACTCAATTAAATAACTTATTTAATTAAGTTTATGTAATTAAAGTCCATTTTTTAGCCTTAAATACAATTTGAGTGCAAAAAAAAAAAAAAAGAGGTACGTGCCAAATGGCCTGTTGGTAAAACATACATGCACATTCGTGATAAATTGGGGTTCGAAACTGTGCGCAAGCGCAATTTTTATTTTCAATCTGGCACGTGGGATTCACGCGCCCACATGTGGTACGTCCATCAAGTACTTGCACAATATGCGCCTCATCTTCCTCATTTCTATTCTTATTCTTAGACGCTTTTTCCAGTCTAGTGAGGCCACTTTGAGCCCATTTTTGACCAATTTTCAGTTGTTTTTCATCAAATTAATAGAGAGGATCCAAAGTAGGCATGGGATACTTCAAGTTAAAAATAAAATCGGGTCTTGAAACAAGTATTTTGATGCCTGTATTTTTTATAAAAAATGGACAAAACTTTTTCGCATGCAATTTTTTTAACTACCACCAAGCTTCTAGAAATAAATCTGGACGCTTTCATCCTCCTTCCAGAAGCTCGTTTATCACGATGAAACCCAAAAGCGCGCACTTCACCCACCTTATTCACCGAAGAGATCCCATCAACTCGATCTCTAAACAGATGGGGGTCGAGTCTTCCGTTCATCCCATCGACAATCCATAATCCATAATCTGAAGGGAAAAAAAAAAATTCCATGTTTTTTGAGATCTTCACAGAATTCCTATTTTTAGAGAATAATCTTGAGAAGATTAGAGTAAAAAATTGAGTATTAATGGTGTTGAAAACTTCGGTTAGTACCTCCCTTTTTACTTGAAGCTCGAAAAAAAAAAAAAAAAAAAAAAAAAAGGCTTCCGACCACAGCCGTACCATCGGACACAAATCCGATTCTTCCCCAGGCGTCCTCCAATTCCGTTGCCCAGTTAAGTTTCTTTCACTGTTGTTGTTGTTGTTGTTGTTATTATTATTATTATTATTATTATAGGTATTGTCATTATTGTTATTATTACTAGTATTCTAGCATTGTTATTATTATTACCTGTTGTTTGTAGTAGTAATAGTTAAAGTCTTAAAATATGTATATATATATATATATATGTATGTAGCATGATAAAAAAAAGGTAGGAAATTATATTAAAAAAAAAACTCTTTTTTAAGATTATGATTCCTTTGTCACCTAAATAATGTGTAAATACTTTTTTTTTTGTCATCTAGAAAACCCAATTTTCCATAAAATTATTAAAATTAGAACTGATAGATCTAGATTTCAAATCATAGAATAATTTTAATGATATAACTAAAATTTAAAGTCTTTAAAGTGAAAAATTTCTTAAATTAAAACTAATCATCCCACTAAATGTTTTATAAAAAAAGAACTACGTATTATCTGATCCCGATTAGTGGGTACGTAGGCACCTCCAGGATGACTTAAAATTTAAAACATTATTTTTTTGTTCCATCATATTTTGATTTAACTAATTAATTATAAATATTAAATGACCTTATCCGTAATTTGTAAATAAATTTGTAAGTTTAGAGATTCATGATATTTGATTAATTTTTTAGTATTGAAAGGATAAAATTTTAATTTACGAATTTTAAGTGGTAGTTATGTGGTTTTAATATGATAGCCTCCGAATCCAAAAATTTCTGGTTTATCAAATTTGGTTTCAAATCAAATTTTTTGTAGACTAGTAGCTAAGTTAGGATTTAACCAGCCCATTGATCCTAACTTATAAATTTTTCTCGATTCCAATCGGGTGACGACTCCAAAATATTTTCAAAAACTAAATTTCTTTTAATTCTTAGTCGATGGTTTGTATTAAGTGGGTTCGGATCTAATACGGATCTGATTAAAAGAAATAAAACAAGAAATGAAAAATCCAGGCTCAACAGTAGTAAATCAACACTTTTAAACTAAGATAGTCAATTGGACAAATAGGTAGTTCGGGCATCAAACGAGTCATTTATTTTTAAATCATAGATCAATTTTGTAAACTAATGTCTGCCATTAAATTGCTATCTAATGAATTAAATTGACACATTGCTCGTGGGATTATTATTCTTTTTTTTATACTTTCCATTATTTCAATTATTAATATTTAAAATAGATATACTTTACATTAATAGTAAATAATAATAATATTTACATTTATAATATTAATAATTATATTATAGGATGTAAATAAAATAGATTTAGGAAGTAGAATATAATATAGAAAGTAGGATATTTTTATTTATTTCTATTCCATAGTTTTCCTATTTTAGACCTATTTAGTTTGCATATGTACTTGTATGGATGTATCAAACTAATTAAGAAGAATGAAATCAATATTTCTCATACCTTTGTGTTGCATGGTACTAGAGCTTTAGGAAAATTCTTTTCTTCTCGTCTTCAGGCTTCCATAGTGAGCAACGTAAGTGCTCCTCTTGAGGGTGCTTGTGTTTTGAGGTAAATATTTTTCATCACCATCAACCTAAGAAGATGCATTGCCCACTAAATAGCCTATATGGGGATTTTAGAGGCCGAAAGCCGTGTGTGTGACACACTCACACCTACAAGATTCACGCATAGCATTTACGCTCCCACGCTTAAGGGTGCTTGTGACATTGGAATCAACTCTGGTCATAATCGTTTGACTCGTCTGGATAGTGCACGTTAGATATGTGGTCCCTTTATGTGTTATGTATTTGGGTATGGCATTTTTGTGAAGATCAGGGCTTCATGTTGGTGTTTTTGACATGTACGATTGGTTGTTATTAGAGTCTTGGTTGGAATTTCGACATATTAAGTTTGTCCATTGATTTTCTAGTTTAGATTTTGATTCATATATTGAGTTTTAATTAGATTCTATCATGACTATTTCATTTGTTATTGTTGTTTGTGGGTCTTTGTGTTGAAGTTATGGGAAAATAAATGATACAAAATCTATGGTTATGCCTAGTGTGGTCCCTGTGATGTCAAAGTTCATTGAACATAAACTCAGTGGGTCTAACTATTTAGATTGAAGTAAAACTGTAGAGCTCTACTTGTAAAGTATTGATGAGGATGATCACTTGACTGGAAATCCCCCCAAAGATGATAGTTCAAAACAAACTTGGCTAAGGGAGGATGCTCAATTATTCTTGTAAATATACAATTCTATTGATAGTGAGATGATTGGGTTGATTAATCACTGTGGGTATGTTAAGGAATTGATCCAATATCTGGATTTCCTATATTTTGGAAAAAGGAATGTCTCTCATATTTATGAGTTTTACAAGGCTTTTTATCATGCTAAGAAACAAGATAAGTCTTTAACGAGCTACTTCATGGATTTTAAGAAAACTTATGAAGAACTTAATATGTTATTACCTTTCGATCCTGATGTGCAAGTTCAACAAACCCAAATGGAGTTTCTTAGCTAGTTTTGCACTTGAGTTTGAAACAGTTAAGTCTCATATACTCTGTTCTAAGATCTCATTCTTACAATAGACATTTATCAGGATACTTCGAATAGAGAATCCTCAAGCTATTTGGTCTAGTAGCACCTTTAGGAGTCATCATGAATATGAATTTGGAAGACAGCAAAACAGGAGTAATAGTAGAGGAGTTGATAATCAGGGACAGAATTTTGGAGTAATTGTGTATCACTATTGCCATAAGCCAGGGTATATGTATCGTGATTGTAGGAAATTGCAGAATAAAAATCAAGGATTTCGATCAGCACATGTTTCTCCTCCATGCACAAGTCTATTATGATTTTTGTAGATAAATTTGCCAAGTTTTCACAGTATCAAGAGTCTTTAAAGTCTTCATCTATTCCTATTACTGTCATCGTTGAGTCGGGTAAACCAAACACATCTTGTTTCTTCATCTTCCAAGTAGGTCATTAACTTTGGTGCCACAGATCACATGACATTTAATCCCAATTTATTGTCTACTTTTCAATCCAATACCTCTTGCCCTCCTGTTACTTTAGCTAATGGGTCCACATCTCATGTCCTTAGATCTAACACAGCTAATCCAACTCCATCAATTCATTTTTTGCCTGTTTTAAATTTTTCCCAATTTATCCTTCAATTTAATTCATGTTGGTAAGTTTACTCGTTCACTTAATTGTAACATCTCATTTTTTCCTAACTAGTGTCTATTCTAGAATGTTATGATGAGAAAGACTATTGGTAAATAACATGAATCTAAGGGTCTCTACATTCTAGATATAGAGATACCATAGTCTATTGCTTGCTCTGAAGTTGTAACCCCATTGAAGCATGTTATCGTCTAGGCTATCCATGTCTTTCTTTATTAAATAAACTTTGTCCTCAATTTCATAGTTTAGAGTCATCACATTGTGAGTCTGTTTTGCATGCAAAACATCATCACATTAGTTTAAGTCATAAAGTCAATAAATGAGTGAATGTTCTTTTAGGTTAGTTTATTTAGATGTATCGAGTCCTTGTCTAATAACGTCTAAAACTATATTCTATTATTTTGTCACTTTTGTTGATGATTACTCTTGTATAACTTAGTTGTATTTAATGAAGAATTTTTTTGAGTAATTTCCTCACTTTTGTTCTTTTTGTGTTGAAATTATGACTCGGTTTAATGTTTCAATCCAAATATTGCATAGTGATAATGCTAAAGAATACTTATCTAAATTGTTTCAATCTTACATGGTTAAAAATGGAATTATTCACCAAACTTCTTATCTAGATACATCATAAAATGGGGTTGCTGAAAGAAAGAATAAACATTTGCTTGAAAGCACTAGAGCTTTATTGTTTCAAATGTAGTTTCCCAAACACTTTTAGGCTAATGTAGTATCCACAGCCTATTTTTTAATTAATTATATATCTTTAGTTGTTCTTGATGGTGAGACTCTTTATCATATACTTTTCCCGAATAAACCTTTGTATCTTATTGAGCCAAAAATATTTGGTAGTACTTGTTTTATTCTAGATGTACGTCTTCAAGTTAAAAACTTGATCCCAAGTCATTTAAGTGTATTTATCTTAGTTATTCTCATGTTCAAAAGGGATACAAATGCTATTGCCCAAGTCTTGATAGATATCTTGTGTTGGTTGATGTTACTTTTCTTGAGGACACAACATTGTCTCTATCTTCTAACAATACAGGCCAGGAAGGAAGATGTTTTATTGGTTTCTATAGTTACTTCCACCATTCATACTCCTGAACCACCCCTACAAGTCTACTTTCGGAGACAATGTACTTTTAATCCAGCCCTAGATACATGTCCTGAACCAGTTTCCTTGTCAATAGATTTAGTCTTCAAGGACAACCTTCCTATTGCTTTTCGTAAAGGTAAACATCAATGTATTTACCGAATTTTATCTTTTTTTTTTCTTATGATCATTTGACAGTCTCCTCTTGTTCTTTTATTTCATCTCTTAACTTTGCTTCTATTCCTAAAACTGTTCATGAAGCCCTATCCCATTGAGGATGGTGTAATGCAATGATAGAGGAGATGGATGCTTTAGATAAGAATGGCACTTGGGATTTGGTAACTTTAGCTACAAGGAAGAAGGCTATTGGTTGCAAATGGATTTTTTTTCCATTGAAGTAAATTCTAATGAATCAATTGATTGTTTAAAACTCATCTTGTTGCTAAAGGATATGTCTAGACTTATGGAGTAAATTATTCTGATACCTTTTCTCTTGTTGCTAAATTAAAATATATCAAACTATTTATTTCCATGGCAACAATGCTCAACTAGCCTCTGCATCAACTAGATATTAAGAATGCTTTTTCGTATAGAGATCTTCATGATAAGTTTATATGGAGCAGCCTCCTAACTTTGTTGCTCAAGGGGAGTTAAGCAAGGTTTGTCATCTTCATAAATCTCTATATGGCTTAAAGTAGAGTCTCTACGCTTGGTTTGGAAAATTTAGCCAAGTGGTTGAGAAATTTGGGACGTAAAAAATGAAAATAGTAAATATGATCATTCTGTTTTTTACAAACGATCTACAACTAGTATTATTCTATTAGTGATACATGTGGATGATATTGTTATTACTGCAATAATATTACAAGTATTTTAGCACTCAAAACCTTTCTTTATGGTCAATTTCAAACAAAGGATTTAGGAATGTTAAAATATTATTTGGGTGTTAAGGTAATGAAGAGTAAGCTAGGAATCTTTCTTTCTCAAAGGAAATATGTACTTGACTTATTGTTTGAAATAGGAATATTGGGTGCTAAACCATGTAGTACCCAAATGATTCCTAATTTACAATTAACAAGAGAAGGGGAGTTGTGTAAAGATCCTAAGAGATATAGAAGAATGGTTGGAAAGTTGAATTACCTTACAGTAACTCATCCAGATATTACATATTCAGTTAGAGTTGTCAGTCAATACATGTCATCTCCTGCCATTGATCATTAGGTTGCTATGAATCAAATTTTGTGCTATTGAAAAGGAGCATCAGGACGTGGAATCTTGTATAAGAATCATGTCCATACTAATGTTGAGTATATTTAAAATGATGATTAGGCTAGATCTAAAGAAGATAGGAGATCTACTTTCAGGTTTTTATGTTTTTATGGGGGGGAATTTGGTTTCATGGAAAAACAATAAGTAGAATGTTGTATCCTGATCAAGTGTGGAATCAGAATATAGAGCTATGGTATAGTCAGTGTGTGAGGTAATGCAGATACATCAGCTTTTAACTACATTACTTGCAAAATTGTGGTGTGATAACCAAGCTGCTCTTTATATTGCATCAAATCCAATGTTCCATGAACGGACTAAGCATATTAAAATTGATTATCATTTTGTTCATGAGAAAATTCAACAAGGATTTATTTCTATAGGATTCACGAAGATTGGAGAACAACTACGAGACCTTTTTACAAAGGCTTTAAGTAGGGTTTGGATTGAATATCTTTATAACAAGCTGCACATTGTCAATATTGTAATAAGTTATACATGATCAATATCTATACTCTAGCTTGAGGGGAAGTGTTATAGGATGTAAATAAAATAAATCTAGGAAGTAGAATATAATATACAAAGTATGATATTTTTTTATTTATTTCTATTTCCTAGCTTTCCTATTTAGATTCATTTAGTTTATATATACTTGTATCAATGTATCTAATTAATTAAGAAGTTAAGAAGAATGAAATCAATATTTCTCATATCCTTGTGTTACAAATTACAATAATGATAATTTGCATTGTCCCGATTATGTAACTACTAGAGAATGATAGAAATTAATATATATATATATATATATATAAAATTTGAAATCGTAGAACAAAATAACATATTGCAAAATATAATGAGCCCAAAAACATATGGCAAGTGCATCGACAAAGACAACAAAATCTAACTAAAATAATATGGATATAGTGTAAGTCCATCAACAAATTAAACAAAGTAATCCAACAACCAAAGTCATAAAACAAAATCAATAGTGCTTATATTGTAAGAAACAAAAATCTCTTTTGATGGTCTAAATGCAAGATCCAATAATGGCCCTAAAGATGTCTCATGATCTTCTTTTTGCATTGTAGCTAGGAGCGATATTGAAATTACATAGATAGATGATTATATGAATTGGCAGGATGTATAGTATAGAGAGATAACTCTAGGTATTAGGATGATTAGCTATAAGAGAATGTGTGAATTTCAAGAGGTCAAGGATACAGTTCATGAGAACAAAAGAAAAGTTGCTACTTTGATTAGCCTCCTTGGAAAGAGGCTAAAGGAAATAATGGATAGGGGACATATAAATGATCTAAGTGAAGGCTGCTAAGGAAGAGTGGAAGGTAGCTATGAATATGGGTATTGTAGATAAGGTAATATAGTATATTAAGCCTAGTTATTGATCTTATTCATTACATCATTCACTACATTGCAACTAGCTCTAGATATTTATCCTTTTCCTATGTGTTTGAGTTGTACTTGTTAGTTGTTTTTTGGATGGACAAAATAGATGGCTCTGCATTTTTTTATCTAGTCATCTCCCAATTAAGTAAAATAGTTGGTATTTTTATCAAGGGGTGTAAATATTAAAAATTTCAAATTTAAGATATTTCCATCATGTCTAAAATTTACAAGGAGTGTCTTTATAATTTATCAAGGGGTAAAAATATTGAATTTTTCAATCTTAGAGTGTCCTTATGATATTTAAGGATTATTAGGTGCCTTTATAATTTTTTTCACTACATAATACAAACATTAAACTACCCTTTCTAAGTTTAGTAAGAGTACAAGAGAAACTACTAAATGATCAAAAGAATGAGATATATCTATAATAGTTTTGCTCTTCTAATTGATCTTAAACATTTATCCAAGATGATGTATTTATAAGATTTAAGAAATTTTTCCTATTGTTCTTTTTGTTTCCCTCAGTTGTTAATAGCTACTTTTTCTCCGTAAACTCAAACTTCAAATTTCTTCTAGCTTAATAATAATAATATTGACACTCCTTACTCATAAGCTTATTTACAACCTCCTAAGCTCATGCTATATGATTTGTGTAGATCACAAAATTAACAATTCATTCCTATAACTTGCTTCAAAAACGCTTTGAACACATAAGTGTATCACAAGGGTTTGATTGAATTGTTTTATCTCATCAACAATAAAATTTAACTTCTAAGTTCAATAATACTTTCAATAATGTTTCATTTTGCCTTAAATTTATGTTTCCTTAAGTAAAACACACATTAGTTCTCTAAATTGGAAAGAAAAATAAATAAATAATCTGCTGGAAAAATGCAACAAATGCGATACAGCAAAGTAACTCATAGCAAAAATGCAACAAACTTGTCTCTTTTGGATTCCTATCACTTAAACTATCTTTGAAGGTATTCATATTCAAGTATTCATCACCTACATCAAAAGGAGGTAAATTGGTAATATTAAAAATTGTGCTTACATCATACTCACATGAAAAATGCAACTTGTATGTGTTATTGTTTATCTTTGCAACAACTTGAAATAGGTCATATCCAGTTGGACTTGATGGAGACTTGCATTGAGGCAATAATTGCCTTTTTTGTGTTAGGTACAAGCACATCCAGTCACCTAATACAAATGACACATAATTTCCCTCTTTGTTAGCCTACTTTACATATCGCTTGCTTTTTTTTTTCTCTATTTGTAATTTCACTTTCTCATGAATTTCCTTCACCACTTTAACTTTCCTTTTTTCCATCTAAATTTGCATGCTCTTCAATATGTAATGAAAGTAAATACATGGGAATCAAAGGATTAAGTCCATAAACAATTACAAACAATAAAGAGCTAGTAAAAAAATGTACCCTATGATCACATGCAAATGCAATAAATAATAATTACTCTTGTCATGATTTCGAATCTTTTTAGATAACAACAAACAAAAGAGTTGTAACTATCTTATTAACCATTTCAAGCTAGCCATCACTTTGTTGGTGGCAAGTGGCAAAAAAACAAAGTTTTGTAATTAATTTTTCTTAAAGCACCTCAGGAATGGCTAAGAAACTTGAAATCTTGGTTCTCTTAAGATTGTCATGTGGTCTAATTTTCTCTCTAGAGAATAAATCAGTAACATACATAATATCATTAGCTTTACAACATGAATGAAATTTGTCATTCTTGATAAATTCTCTACCATAATAGATCTAGAATTACACCCATTAAAGACCATAGCAAAAACATAAAAGGATCCATCAACATGTCAACGTATGGTTCACTAGGTATAGCTAAAGATGTATATAATTCATGTGGTAAAGTATTAAATTTGACTTTTTACATTCAATACACTGACTACAAACTCTTTTAATATATTTATGTATATAGGACCAACAAAATGCTCTTTAGCACCTTCAAAATTTTTTTACACCAAAGAGTCCCATTGATCCACTCCTATAAGATTCATATACAAGCAATTCTTTTAAAGAATAAATAGTCATTTGCAATTGTCCTTCTCTCAACAAAAATCCATCATACCTAAAAAAACTAGGTAAAATACATTGAAAGGTTTCGATGCTTAAGGGTAAGTTCATTAGAGGTATCAATATTTCACAATGTTTATTTAAGGCATTAACATTTCGAGTAGTTAAAAAGAAGAATCAATGTTTTACAAAGTAAGTCAAATAAGGTATCAATAATTAGTTATTAATAAAAATTAAAGAAAGTTAATTGAAAACTAATTCAAACGTTGATAGCTTAAAAAATTTTGCAAAACGTTGATATCTTATTTGATTTACTTCGCGAAACATTGATTCTCCTTTTCAACTACTTGAAATGTTCATACCTTAAATGAACTTACTCAAAAAACATTAATATCTTCTAGTTTAATTTACCCCTATAAAATTTATTAAATGCAATTTTCTTACATGCTTTATAGGTGAAAAGTTAAAAGGGATAATGTCAAAATGATTCCTGAACTTTTGCAAAAAGTTCAATTAGGTATCCGAAGTTTAGTTTTGAACAATTTGGCACATGAAGCAAGTTTTCATTTACATTTTTCCTATATGAAGTTTGGATTTGACAATTTTCGTACCTTAATAAAGTTTCGCGGATTTTTTTCATGCTTGATTGAACTTGTTTCGAGTATAAAAAAAATTGCAAAAGTTCAAGTATCATTTTTGTCATTAACCTAAAGTTAAAATTGTTGGCATACAAATCCTTTATGTTTTCAAAACCTAACATTATTGCGATAAAAGTAGAGGTAAAAGCATACAACATGATATTGCACCCTCTATATATTTTCCTTACCATATCTATGAATTCTACCTATCTAGCAATTCATCAGTCTATCCTATTTCATCTCTTTAAATGTTTATTCGTATGAATCACATATTCCAAGTAACGTTGCGAAGTTGTCAAAGCTCTTACTAAATAATAGAGTTCATTATCATTTGTAGAGTAACTCAAAGTTGGTCCATTAAATCTTTTTACTAAAGTATGCTATGAGGCATTCTCTTTATCAACATAATCCCAATTCCAATCTTAAATGCATTATTATCAACCTTAAAAGTTATAAAAAATTAGGGAATGTGCAAATTTACCCCCTAAATTTTTACCTAAGTGTGACTTTACCTCTCGATTTTCAAAGTGAACCTTTTGACCCTTTAAAACTTTCGAAAGTTAACACTATTAAGGACAATTATTGTTTTTTTTTTTTTGTGAATTTAGGGGGATAAATTTGAACATAGATGAAAGTTTAAAGGGTGAATCCATGCATATATTAACGTTCAAGGGGGTATTTGCAACTCCCATGTTTTGTTTTATCGGAAAATGTTACGTGTCCTTAATTGTGCCAATTTTTTAAAATTTAAAGGATCAAAAGCTCACTTTAAAAATTGAAATGATTAATCTGTACATAGATAAAAGTTTAAGGGATAAATTTGCAATCCCCCCTTCCTCAAAAAAAAAAAAAAAAAAAAAATTGTTTTCGAGTAAACCTAAGAAAAGTTGCATGATGAAGTTTTTATATATAATGTGCCTAAAAAAGACACAATAAAATAATTACCCATTAAACTAGTCCTAATCTTATAAGTTACATAAATAGATACATGATAATTCATTTGACATAAAAAGACTAGATTTAGAAAGGTAAACTTAGATAGACTCACCTAAAACTTATCTATAACAATATAAATATCATCGAAAGCTCATCTATAATGCCCTCTACCTCTAGAACTAAACTTCCAAGCAACTAGTGCCTAGAAGACAATATAGTCATGACGTCCTCAAGTTGAGGATGAGGTTAACTAGAACCGAGCATGATATCAAAACAATACTACGTGTTATTACAATAGAAACATTTTCCAAAACTTAACTTGAATGGCATCACAAAACTTTAGTTTGTAAACAAATAACGCATTAATCTTATGAGTGCAAAAGGTGGGGATAGATACCTTTGATGTTGGACATCTTCTATAATATAGCCTTATTATGTTCTCTTGGACCTCTCAACAACTGTTCTTTCTTATCATTTTGCAAGTCTAAAGCAATGATAACCTAATTTAGATTCCCTCTTTGAAAATGCATACTTTAAATAAATAGGTAACTATTTCAACTCCAAGAAAGACCACTCCTAAATATAAGATTTAAGCTTGGCCTCATTCCTTTTTTCTATCTCCTCAAACCCTTCTTTTTCAATACTACTTCACTAGTAGATAGTTGAGCTAAAATCTCTGAACTCATAGGATTTGATCATATTTTTCTTATCCCTTCAATATGCATAACTCCAATAGATCTAACACAAGTAACTCCTGTACATGACTAAAAAACAAAGAGGCCGACCGCATTAATCAAGAAACAAGAATCATCATGACTAAAAGATTGTTTCATAATGGATGGAATCTTATTTACCGATTCCCCATCACCTACTCGCGATGTCAACTATTTATCTCTTACATCAATGATAGCCTAGTAGTAACTAAAAATAGCCTGCCTAAGATTAGGGGCATGTCAATATCTTCATCTATATCTAAGATGACAAAAACAACATGAGGTATAAATTTTCCATCTTAACCAACACATCCTCTATTATATCCTTAGAAAATTTAGTGGATCTATCAACTGATTGAAGGCTCATGCATGTCAATGTTGGTTCTTCTAACCCTAATTTTATAAAGAGCTTACATGCATCACATTTATCCTTACCCTTAAGTTTGCTAACACTCTTTGTGCAGGCACAGTCATGAGGCATGGAATAGTAAAATTCCATCGGTCTTTAAGCTTCTCAAGCAACTTATATTAGAGGATTGTTAAGCACTCTTCCCTTAAAGTCATAGTAGATATCTCCACCAATTTCTTCTCATTACAAAGCAAAACCTTTAAGAACTTGGCATATCACAACATCTCTAACAATGCCTCAATAAACAGTAAATTAATATGTAATTATTTGGAAAGTTCTAAGAACCTACCATAATGCTCATATGTGCATTCTCTATTAAGGCCCACAAGGTATGAAATAGGTGGTTTGTACTCTTTCACCTTCTCTTCTGAGATTTTTTCTTCTCTTTTTGGCAATTAATTTTCTAAAAATTCTTCCACTTTATAGCAACTTAATCCCCATCTTTCTTCTTTTTATCAAGTTGTAGCTCCTTACCAATATTAAGGGTCGTTGCCTTAAAATGTTCCTTTAGATTCGACTTTGTGTTTCTAGGCAAAGATCTCTGCAACCTTTCATACAATAGTTTTGTAATTTACCCCACTTGATTCTTAAGATTATGGATAGAAGCCGCATAATTTCTTAAAGCTACATGTGTTACTTTACTGATGAATCTTTGAAGCCTTAATAAATTGAGTCATCAATTCCTCTAGAATAGGTTTCTTATCCTAGGAAAATGATCAAGAATCTAAATGCTAGATGATTACTTCATTTAACATTGGCACTATTCCATGAAAAGTTTGGATAATTCCTCCACCTTGGGTTATAAGTATTGCTATAAGGGTTATTTTATGGCCTAGTTGGATTACTTAGATAATTTAACTGTTCAACTTACTTTGGCTCTTTACTGCCAAAAGTAAGGTCTACACTTGCTAATTGTTGGTGTAGAGACATGGCCAACCTATCAATTTTCTTTGTCAATGCTTTAACCTTGGAATCTAATGTGGCAACTATGCTATGGGACAAGAGGCTCTCTCCTAGAGTATCCTTGTAAAACTCAACCATCATTCGTATCATTGTTTATTATTATTTTAGATAGCGAGCTAGCCTTCTTTTGTCCTGTCTTTCTAAATTCTTTCCAGGCCCAACATTTTCATGTAGCACTCTCTGACTTTGCCATAATCCTCCATATGTTTAAAGGCTCAACTGTTCCAACTGTTTTGGCTTACTTTGGCCTCATAGGAGCAAAATTAGCTTGCAACCTGTTTGTTTATGAGATGCCAAACCTGCCTTCAGAGTTAACTCACTCCTTGACAAATAACCCTACTAATGTTACTCACAATGCTATATGCCCAAGTTAACCAGTCCCACTAAACACTCAAAACTCTGAGCATGACATTCTCCTTTACCTAAATTCATGATATCCTCGTCATAAGGAAAATCTATTGCCACTAGCCACTCTCACAAGATCATCAACCCTTCTCTGCTCATTGTCAACCTTACCTAAGATCATCCTACTAAGCTCTAGGCTTCCACAAGCATCCTCTTGCCCTTACCCCTTCCTCTATCTTTTGAGATTGCCTATTGTTGAGTTGCCTAACAAAAGGGCTTGCCCATTCATATATTTGGGTAAATTCTTGTTTTAAACCCTAACTCTCGACACAACAACCCCCTTTGGCAACGACGTCCTCCCTCTAGTGGTTTCTCCTCTTCGAGCTTTAACCACATGAGCTGACTTGACAACAAGAACTACCTACGCTTTTAAGTACATCAAGTAGCATTTAGGTGGACCACCAAGGCTGGAACTTTAGCTCTAATACCACTTATCATGGGATGAGAGGTTGTCCCCTCTTAGAGTGCCCATGCGATCCTTTGACCATCCTTCATATCATTGTTTATTATTATTCTAGATGGCAAACCAACTTTCTCTCATCTTGTTTTCCTAAATTCATTATAGGCTCAACATTCTCATAAGGAGCACCCTCTCAGTTTTGCCACAGTCCTCTATATGTTTGAGAGGCTCAACTATTCCAATTGGTTTCTACTTACCTTGGCCTCATTAAGAGAGTGGCATGGGCTCTTGATTAGTTTATTCACAAGAGGCTAGACTAGCCTTCAAAGTCAACCCACTCCTCAAACAAGTCACCCTACTAATGCCACTTGCAATGATGTATCCCCAAGTCGAACACTTCCACTAGACACTCAAAACTCGGACCATGAAAACTACATCTATATCATAAATCTTGACGGCTTCTTCTCTCTTATTCAAGCAGATGGCCACTAGTAGTTGTTAGTAGCCATGCTCTCAAGCGACTGAAGACTTTCTTCTGGTGTCTTATAATTCAACGTAACACCAACTGTTGCATCTGTCATCTACCTTATCTTATAGTTTAGATCATTATAGAAGTTTTGAACTTGCATCCATGAAAGAAGGCTATGATGTGAGCACTTTCTTAATAGCTCCTTATACCTCTCCTAGGTGTCATATAATGTCTTTGACTCCATCTAAGCACAAGACAACTATCACATCAAAGCTCCATAATCTTCAAAGGGAGAAAGTATTTGTCCATAAACTTCTCAACTAACTCTTGCCATATGGTAGTAGATCCTCTAGGCAAAGATCTTAGCCATTACTTTGTCCATCCCCTTAATGAAAATGGAAATAACCTCAAGTAGATGACATCATCACTTGCCCCATTAATTTTAAATGTATCACAAATCTCTAGGAAAATTTGGATATGGGCATCGGGATCTTCATTTGCAACCCATTAAACTTCACACATTGTTAGACCATTTGAATGATATTGGGCTTGATTTCAAAATTATTGGCCTTAACACATGATCTTCTTATACATGAAGTGACGCCCATCAATGTAGGTTTGTAAAGTCAAATACGGTTCTAGGAACAACATTATCATCCTCATTCATTCTATTGTTCTTGTTATCATTTCCATTACCATTATTGCAGTTGTGACCATTATTGCAATTATTACTACTAACACTAAGCATATTATCTTCTTATGGATCTTCTTTGATTTTTAGTGAATTCCCTCAAGTTTCTTAATGTTGTCTTCCTAGCTTTAGGTCAAATTCTCCAAATCGTATAACATGAATTCTTGTCATTAACTATGAAGGAAAAACACTAAGTTAATTTTAATTGAACACAAACAAGAGGAAGAAAAGATCAATCACGAAGAAAATGGATAGATTAATAAGTGTTGAGTGTTCCTAATATTTCGATCCTTGGATACAGCACCAAAAACTTGATATGGATCCAGAAAAGCCATATACAGTTCATAGCGATGTGTCAAGGAATGGCTTAGGATGCGTGTTTATGCAGGAAGGGAAGGTAATTGCATACGCTTCACGACAGTTGAGGCCGCATAGCAGAATTACCCAACACGATCTTGAGTTAGCTGCTGTTGTCTTTGCCCTAAGCTTTGGAGGCATTACCTGTATGGACAGATTATTTCACTAAGTTAAAATTTCTATCCTTAATCCTATTTGGCGATCAATTAAGCAAGTATATCTATTAATTTTGTAATATAGAAACAAAGTACATTATAGTTCCTACAAGGATCTTTCAAGTACTGATACTTACTCTTTCCTAATTATATGACCAATAAAATTACATCAATTAAATTCATTTCCTGCAATCACTAAACTAATGAAAATTACCAATTCATTGATTGCAAACACAATCATAAGTCAATATCAAATTCAATTAATTTGATTACAAGATCATCAAGATTCTGAATCATTATTAGAATTTAATTGTGTAATTTCTCAAAATTGCCATTCTAGAATTCACTATTAGGGTTCAATCATAATTAGATTTTAACCTGATACAGGAGATCTATGTCATCTTATCTCTCGGATTATATGTAAATCTCTCTAATTATGAAGATATATTCAATATAGCAATTCTTCAATTAATTAGATAGAAATTTGTCATGAATTAATATTCTAGAACTACTATTCATGAAATCATTAAAAGCACATAATTAGACTTGAGGAAATCAATAATCTATTGAATAATATTATATTGTAATTCTAGGGTTTATCAAAAACTATATTAATACTAACTCTTCCATAAGTTTAACAATTAAATTATAAGAAGTCAGGTAAAACATGAAAAACATACGTAAAAATCCCTTTTTCAGTCATGATTTTGTGATAGGCTTAGTTTCTATAGGATTTTCTTATGTATATTAGGTTTAATTTAGAGCTTTTTAGTAGTTTTTATATAAGAATTGATACTTAATTGAGTCATATATTCATTTCAGAGCATTTAGAGGACATGTATGAAGATTGGAAATGAATTTGTCGAAGGACTATTCAAGAGAGTGAAGACAGGGAGAACATAAAGAAGTTTCACAGGCATGGCAATTGCATAAGAGGAAGTCAAAATACCTGAACTGAAGTTTATGGTCGTGATTCATGTTGGAGAGAGGAATTTCGAGTACCAGAGTCTACCAAGGGAAAAGTTATGAGTGTGATCTTTGTAAAAGGAAGAAGTCAGGGCATTTAACTCAAAATAAAGCCTATGATCCATGGAGAATTTAGAGAAAATTCGAGACTAATGTCTATTAAGGGTAGTCATGGGAGTGATTCTTGAAAAGCTGCAACATGAACAATTTGTAAAATGAAAATCATGAGCGTGAAATTGAAATCCAAAAAAGATTTGACAAGCATAGTATCTACTAAGGGATGAGTCACAATCGTGACTTTAGTTCAAATAGCGAAACAAACTAATGAAATGCAAGTCACGTGCATGATCTTTGGAAAGGCATGATTAGAACGTCTTTCACCAAACAGTGTATTTCCTACTTAAGGTCGTATATTTTCACTAGATACCTTTTCCAAAAAACGTTGTGGGTATAAAATACACCACACCCATTCCTCCAAACATCATCCAGAGATTTTCTCCATCGATTCAATATTCATTGTAACAGGTAGATTATGACACCATGTAGACATCTTCTCTCCTGAAAGGGAAGTGAATGTGTGTATGTGTGAGTGTTTGTGAGTGTGTGTGTTGTTTCCTAAAGAACTTGAGAAAGTCGAAGGAACCATGTTGTTCATGTGTTGTATTGCAAGACTTTAGATCTTCACCCAAATCCAATAAATGGGTTTTACTTTTTCTCTACTCTATCTTTGCTATTGTGTGTTTTTTTTTTTTTGTCATTATTTATTTATTATTATGTTATTATGTATGAGTAGAGAATATGATTTATTCATGGAATTAAGTTGAATCTTATCGTTAAAGTTTAATTCATTTAATAATTATCTAGTTATAGTAAATAGAATTAAAAATCTTAAGAAGTAGTGTAGGCACAACACCTTATTGACCAAACTTCAGTGGAAGACATTAAGAGATGATTCCATTGAATAAATCTTATTCACTACATAAGTCACTCATAGTGATGGAGATATCATGGTGAGACTTTTTACATTTGTTTTAGAGAATTGAGAAATAAATTAGTTTTAATGCAACATTCAAGTAGCTGTTAACCAAGAAGAAATTCCGATAGATACATTAGTTATTAGATGTGAATGCTTTTGAGAAGAATATTCACTTACTTAATGAATTCCTGCAGGTAGTAATCGTTAAAGAAACATTTTTTTTTTAAATTCATGTTAAGGAAATGAACAAATCTGATTGTGCTTGTTGTGTTCTATTTTTGTATGTTATGTTGTTAATATAACTTAGTCTAATTCTTAGTTTTAGCTTGATAAGCACTCATCCAATCAATTCCTTAATCGATTTGCTAGATGATAGGAAAATTATAGTATTACTAGTGCTTGAAAAGTTCCTTGTGAAGACGAACCTATAGTTTATCCTATGATATAAAATGATAGGTGCACTTGCATGTACAAACTGAGTTAGGAATAAAGCTATAGGATTATGAATTATTAAAACTCATCAGCCTATAAAAGAGGCCATCATCTTGCAATCTTCAACCATTTCTAACGTGCTCTGACTTGTTCCCACAACTTTCTCTCTTTAAAAATAGCTTAGATTTGCCATAAGTTAATTCCTTCTTAGTTGAGCTCTATTTATATGTAAAATTAAATTTTAGATCACCATAAGCCTAACATGATTGTGTTTAGTTCATGTTCCACCGCCTTTGGAATACATGAATCAAATCTAAATAAAATCTAGCTCAACACGATCTATGTATAGTCATGTACTTTAGTTGTGTTCTTCTCGTGATAAAATTTCTTCTTCTTAGTTTAGCACGACATATGCATGAGCTCATGTATCAGATGCATATCTCACAACTTTTTAAAAAAAATCCAAACACAATCACATTTAAGTGTTTTTTTTTTTTTGCGTGTGCTGCATGACCATTTCCACGGCCCATGCATTACTCACGCACAATACGATCCTATAAACTTTGATGAATTTTTATCTAAATTCCATGGAATTTATCCCAATTCTTCTTTCAAGCTAAAAAATCATTCCAAAATCCTAAAATAAAAATTTTTGCAATTACGTATCACACCCATAGAATTATTCATCAAACTCTTCTAATTAAGTCTAAAGTATTCTTTGTAATCAAGGGTTATTTTACACCTATGTTATTGGTTAGTGTTCTAAAAACATTAAGGACAAAACAAAAAGTTGGACTCTTTCAGAAATTTATAATTCGGTTACTAATGAGTTCCGTTCAACTTCATTTACAATCACCAGTATAGGCAAGCATACTTATCGAAGTAGCATAGAAAATATTAGGTTGTATTCCTTGGGGATCATTAGCATTTACCTTACCCACTTCTAACCTATTATCTAACCAAAGAAAACCGAGTAAAACATTATGAACGGCAAAAAGTTAATCTAGGTTTAAAACTAATTATAAACACGTTTTTAATGTAAAAGCTAAAAGTTAAGTTTGTTAATGCAAGAATGAGCTTAGGGCTTGCTTCTACAAGTCCTTATCATGTGATTTCTTAACAAACTAAATAAGTTATTTGATGGTGCACTTGTATTGTCGGATTCATTAATATAAGTTAAAGCATCTCTCAAGATTAAGAACTCTAAATCTAAGCTAGACCACTAGAATCTCTTCCAAGCTAGCAGCAAGCTAGACTTGTATAAAGATTAAGAATCCTTTTATTAAAACCCATTTTTAATTAATTTAAAACTAGATTAAGAATCATTTTATTAAAACCCATTTTTAATGAATTTAAAACTAAGTAATAGAAAGTTTCACTATCCTTATCTCTAGGCAGTTATAAACAACTTCATTAGCAGCCTAGATCTATTTAAAAAAATGATTTCTCAATATGTTCAATTAAGATCAAACGCAAATCTATACGATGCACTCACATAGACTCACGATTTAAGGTTCAAGCCACTAAATACAAGTACTCAGACAATATTTGTTAAATATATGTTGAAATCACATGAATCAGGTCTTCAGTTCAAAAACCCTAAGTTAAAATGATAATTTCTCCATGGATAATAACATTAAACACAGATTTAAGAAAAATAATATGCAATAAAAATATAAGTTATTGATTAAACGCAATGTCTTGCAAGAATAAACATCTGGTTAAAAATATATTTACCCATAAAACTTGAATCTATAGTAACAAGAAAAGTTTCTCTCACAAAAAATTTTTCTCTACTTTATACTATGTCAAGAGTTGTTACATATGGTACAACATATATTTTGCAAGGTCTATGCACTATTATTTATGGATGGTGGGCACAAAAAATCATAAAGATATTATTCACTGACATGACAGATTCTTTTAACAAACTCTGTCTTCTTATAGCATGCATGATAGCAAGGCAGTAAACATATAATAGGGTCACTTTTTATGGCTTGGATCACATACTTGAAGGTTAGCCACAATCTAAGTTGTATCTTTTTCATTAAAGGCACAATTAAGGATCAATCTATAATGCAAGAAGAACCATAGGTGCAACTTTAGGTGCAATTGGTTGAATTATAAGGCACGATTATCTCAATGCAAATCATGATGTAGATCGAAGGCACGGTTAATGGTGCGATTTCAATTTTTGCCTTGTTTTCTTGCCCTCGATTGAGATTTTTGGGCCACGATTGGAATTTGTCTTCAAACATTTTTGTTGCTTTACTCTAATCTTGATTTAAAGCACTCTATTAATTCTTTTTATGATCTTTTGAGGAAAAACAACATTTTTTCAATAAAAGCACAAAATCATAGGAATTTATCTAAAAATGGATCAGATAAGATATAAACTCCTACGGATTAAATGGAATTTAGAAGACTTATCAGTTATGTATATTAAAAAATTTTATTGTCAAGTTTTAAAGCAAAATTAAAGTTTCTAAAAAGCTTGATTTAATCAAGCTTTTACTTATTAAATTTAGTAATTATATCATCTTTCATATGATGTTGAGATAAATGCTTATTACCATAACAGTACAAATATAAACAATGAGAGATATTATAAATTGAACTAGTAAAGATTGAGTATTTATAATAATTAGTACTTTAGCTTCTAGTATATATTGGAAATATCGAAACTCATAATGGTGATGCTGATATCAATTGTACAGAAAGGGACATGGAAAGCGAAAACAATGCGTATAATTATGATTTTAGTAATACAACAATCATGTATACATATATATGCTATTAGATAGCCCGTGTACCATATTGATATCTACATTATCAGTGACACATGACAGGTTTTCGTACCTTGAATGATCCTAAGAACCATATTCAAATAAATTAAAGGACAAAAGAGGAGTTATAGTACGCAGTATAGCGAAAAAAATATATAGCATGACCATATGGAGTTATATATTTACTATTATTTAATAACTCTAGTATATTGCTTATTATACCAATTAGGTAAATCGTATTAAAATGTATTAATATTTAAGAGTAAGTTTGTATAAGGTATTACCGTTTTAAGTTATTCAAAAGAGAAATCAACATTTCGAAATAAATTTATTAAATGTATCAACATTTCAAAGATGTATTAAAAGGATCAACCTTTAAAATTAAGTTTATTTAAAGTTTACCATTTCAAATGGTTAAAAAAAAGAATCAACAAATTAATCGAAACATTGATACCTTAAATGAAGTTTGCAAAACTTAATACTTCATTTTATTCACTTTGTGAAATTCCTCTTTTAACCACTTCGAACATTAATACCTTAGATAATGATGATACCTTCTGGTATGATTTAATCTATACTAATTATACGATGCAACATTTATTAGTATGATATTAGTACCATAAAAAATAGATAATTCAAGTGATTGTCCTTTCTATTTTTGTTAATTTAATATCTTACTTTTAGATTTTAGTAAATTAGTACTTATAATTTTAAAGTATGTGTAGTTTAGTGTGTACGTTAAATAATATTTTATAAACATTTATTTTGATGATGGGATAATAACAAACATTGGCCAAAAGTTACGAAAATCTAAACATGTGATACTAAATTATAAAAAATTATTAAACATTGAAAATATAGATACTTCGTCTATTATTATCCAGTCATAAAAATACTGATCTGTCAAATATTATTTAATAGAGACTCTGAATCAAATATATTTAAAAAATATAAGTACTAATTTATCAAAATCTAAAAACGAGATACTAAATTATTAAAAATAAAAAATACAGACACTGTGTCTTACCATGCGATTATCTCAATAAAAATGATGAATTCAAGTTGGAGAAAAAGTTTGAATGATGAATCAGCAACATCAGCCTATATATAATTGAACAAGCTCTCCGGTAAGGTGCAGGTGGAAATAACAATAAACATTGACCGCAGTATAATCGATTGGTAAAGACTTCGATGCCATGTTTGGTTTATTAGAATTGATTAAGATTGGAAAGAAAATAATAATTTTATTATTTTTTTATTGGGGGTATTTTTAATAAAAAAGAAATATATTTTTTATAAAGAATATCACTTTCTCTGATGAAAGAAAAGAATATGGATTCTTTCTCTATTCCATATTATATGAAATAAAAATTCTTTGTATTAGTTTTCTTTACAAACCATATGTTATATAAAATTAACATTCTTTGCATTAATTTCTTTTACAAACCATATAAAAATAATAATTATTTGATAGCAATAAAACTAAAATATAAATTTTATTTCTCTCAACCAAATGTAACGCGAGTCAAGTCCAATGAGAATGTATTTTGGTGTAGCATAGTGGGAAGATAAGGTGCTTATAGTATATCATGAGAAACAGAGGGATTTATCCGACAAGAAATAAGAAAATAATAAAGATGTCCCATTTTGAGAACTTTTGTTGGGTCATGAAAATTTAATAAGTGAAAGTGACATTGTTTTCATTTGTACTGACTATATTGTATCATATTCTTATGAATGGATATCATCTATACTACAATAATGGAAGAGTAAAAAAATATATGAAGCCAATATCATAAAAGACTAATGTAAGGTTAACTTCCACATGAGGAAAAAATTTAAAAATTAAGCTTCTATTAATTTATAATCGTGTGTTTAATTAAGTGCTAACCTTGAGCAGTCAGATTTTCATTTCTTTTCTTTTTTTTTTAATATTTGAAAGCACACGCATTGTTAAAAAATGTTTTTATTAAAAAAGGTGGATATATATACTTTATATAACCATTTAAACAATTTTTTCTTAACTACTCTCTATTCTAAAATAAGGATTCTAATCTTCGTATAATCATATAAAGTAATTGTTATTTTCTAAGTTATGCATATGTAAGTTGCCAAACCGTTCTAGTGTATTTAATATTATAGACAAGGAAGTAATAATATCTGACCATTGGAAAGGTTAACAATTATCCAATGTATAAGAGGGGAGTTGGAGGGTATCCACTATTTTGAAATTTTGTTAAGCATCTTGAAACCTGCTCGATAGCTTTATAAAGTTTGCGAAACTTGCGCAAATCTATTCGATAAACTAAAGCAGCTGTTTTGATGGCGCGACCCACACCAAAAAAAAAAAAAAACAACTAAAGCAATTGTTTAAAATGTTTTAAAATTAATATTTTTATAGATGTATATATATATATTATATATTTAAAAAAATTTACAAACCAAAATAAATTAAATCAAATTAAATATTACAAACCACCAAGTAAGAAACCATGTTTGCTAATTACAAATTTAAATGAAACATGACACTAATGCTAATGTTAAATATGATAGGGTTGGAGCTTTTATCAAATTTGGTTTCTCACTATAATGGGATGGATCCGGTTGTAGCGAACACGTGTGTGCAGTGCATGTCTTGAGCTATACGTGGCCTTAGGGAGCGACGTGAAAGCACACACAGAGAATGACTAAAAATGAGATGGTATGAAGGAGGAACAAGCAATCTTAAGGCGCTTAAACGTACTAGTGACAGGTGGGGGAGGTAAATAGCATCAACTCCACTGTTCTAGTACAGAGATTGTGTGTTTTTCACTCTAAGCTCTATTTGATTCTTTATGAAAGTATTTCAACAGTGTGACGGCATTTTAGTCAAATTATGGTTTGCTAATTGAGAAGGAGCTCTAGGTATTTATAAAGTTTGGTTCTTAATGACATTCGTCGGATCGTATTGACCATCAATGGATGTGATAAGTCTTCCTAATGATGGATTTCTCGATGAGTTCTCTAGCCATGGAAATCTCTTTAAGTGCATGAACTCCTTAAGAAATGTTGAGAGCGGATGGATCAGTCTGGTCCAACGATATTTGTTCTAAGCCCACATGCCTAATCTCTCTTAGTCCTCCCAATTTCATTGACTTGACTCTTTGGGCCTGTTACTCATCCCAAAGATTTAAAAGCTAGATTTAGCCCTCTACACTCACAAAGGATAATAGAATATTTTTTTTAAACCTGCCTTACACATATTGCAATATATGGAAAATACCGGACCAAGTTGTCATCATAGAGCTAGAGTAATAAACCTGTTTGCATCTTTTTTGTTATATATGTTTATAAGATAAATAACAACACTTATTATTTCCTTTTATTTTTTGATAAAGTGTACACTTAATATCCGGGCATAGCTTCCATCATATTACAAGGTATCCATTCATACCCAATTCGACTATATAAGGTTTAAGTAGGTATTAAAGTTGTAGGATAAAATATAAGTGTAGATTTTTCAAAACTTAGTCTCACAAGACAATATACGGGTATGAAGTCTTCATACCATGAACCTAGCTAAGAACTTATATTTTTATATATAGATTGTGTAGGTTCCAAGATATCTTGTATTCATCATATTAAAAATTATTAATATTAATAAAAATAATAATACTCTATTTTTTATTCTATATTTTTTTTCAAGATTATTATTTATGGATTACTTTAAGAAAATTTTTATTTTGGAAAATCTACATTACTATCTAGTTTTGAAAGATTTTTTTTTGCATGTGTTTCAGTGTTTGTACTCTTAAGTCATACAAAAGTTTTGTTGATCTTTTGAGGCTAATTATATAAAAGTGTCTCTCAAAATTTTTAAATTTGAAATTTGCTACAACTTGTATAATTTATTTTTCACATCACACCAAAAGACTTTACAAATGTTTAAAGTCTTTGTTAAGGTTTCAACTTGCACTCATATATAAAAAATTTTGTGAAATTTATGATTTTAAGAAATTACTTTTTGATTTTTTTTCTTTGGGTTACTTGTAGTAAATATATCATAGTAAGATGGTTCTCTATAAGGTTAATTACAAAATCATTATCTATTTTTTGGTTTGTTTGTAAATACATGAGCTGTTTAAATTTTTTTGACAAATAGATGACTTAAGTTTAATTCAAAAGTTTCGATATTATTTAATAATTTTAGAAAGATATGTGTCAATATCTTATCGGTCTAAAAAAATCGATTTTACATTTTTTTCCAATTCTTTTGAACTTTCAAGATAATTTTTATTATTTTATTTATATAAATTTATTTAGCAATATATTTTATTAAATTAAATTCTCTTTGATCATTAGAACACTATCATGTATATCTCAAATAGTATTTAATAATATTAATATTTTTACATGAAACTCAGGTCACCTATTTATAAAAAAATTAATACAGACTATTTGTTTGCAAATAAACATAAACACATGTAAAATTTTTGTAATTAACATTTTTATATATTACATAAGAAACTATACATATTATTATAAAATTAAAATTTAAGAAATAAACAAAATTTACATTTTCCTTGAAAAGATTTACAATTACAAGATAGATTTTGGGTATAGAATTTAACGTCTTATACTTTATAGTATTGGATACGAGTAAGCTTCCATACCTTACCTACTCTTTACATACTCATCCTTTATATATATTTAAAAATAAAAAAAATTATTTTAATTGATAATAAGTAGTGCTGCAAAATGAGACGAGATTTTTAAAACTCAAGCTTGGATTGTATAAAAATTGTATAGCTTGAGCTAATTTTTTTGTTGAGTTTAAGATTCAATCTTGAGCTTAGTTTATTTAGATGAAAAAAGTTTATTTTGAATGTGATCTCAACTTATATACAGATAAAATTCCAACAGAGTTGAGCTCTTTTATCAAACCTAAGAGTCCATTCACTTCACATGAATAGTTTTTCATTCTCATCCTATTCTATGTAAAGTTGTTACTCCTGCATTAACTTAAAGAAAATGACAATTTATAATGAATATCTATTATGTAAAATGATGATTAATAATTCATATATCCATACCCATGAATTATCATTTAATGGTTTAATTTTTCACTTTATCATAGATAGCATGTTTTGAAAATATCATCTATATAATTATCCTCTTTATGTAATAAATATAGAGAATATTATAGATATTTTACCTTTTGCTCCAATAATTACTTATTTTATTTTTACATAAAATGAACATTGTAATAGTAACTATAAGCTTATTACATTCCTATTAAATTAGAAGTCAATTCCCTCTTTATTCCATATGGCAAAGTAAACGAAAAATAAAATTTAAACTCGACCTCGGCTTATTTAGTAAACAAGCTTTATTTTGAGTTTAAACTTAACTCATTTTCCATTTAAATTTTTAATATATTGATTTTTCTTAAACTTAAAAATATATAATAGAGGGGATAATAGTATGGAGAGTGCTTTTACTTTCACTTTTAGCAATTTAGTGTCTGAAATTTAAATTTCGGTAAAAAAGTGTCTATTGTTTTAAAGTATTAACATTTCGATATCTCCATATTTTAAACAAAATCTCTATAATTTCACTTTTTGTCAATTAGATACTAAAATGCATGTACTTTAAAACAATAGACATTTCTCATACCATTATCCCGCTTTATCATAACCTTTACACTTATATTAAGATGATATGAATATATTTCAATTGAGAGATCTATGCATAATTTTTATAAATAGGATATTTGAAATTTAGGGTTT
The DNA here is from genome assembly GCA_024138025.1 of Combretum micranthum. Lineage (NCBI taxonomy): Eukaryota > Viridiplantae > Streptophyta > Magnoliopsida > Myrtales > Combretaceae > Combretum > Combretum micranthum. Next base: position 9,860 of record JAMXBD010004225.1, on the reverse strand, counting down.
TCTTTGATATTTTTTATTTTTATGAAAAAAAGAAATTAGTGTATATGATCGAATTAATTCAATTGACAGGTTTACCGCATTACGACCAAATAAAAAGTCTTATATTTGAATCCCTGTTCTTATTATAATAATAAAAAAAATATTGATAAGATGATAATAATAAAAGGTGCGGGGAAATTGACAAAAAAGGGAAAAACCAAAATATGATAAACAATATGGCCAAAAAGGAAAATGTGATAAGCAAATATTGGAAGAAAAGCGTAACGACCCAATGAGTGTGAAACCACCTTTTTGCTGGGCGTGATACGACACGGAGAGGACACGTGTGCGGGCTTCATCCTCATCTCATCCCATCCAGTGAATACTGTCGTTGACACAAATCGCACCTCCACTCATCAAAGTGCGCGTTGCATATGATAATTTCCCTTTCTTCTCCTAACCAAAAAAAAAAAAAAAAAACAAAAAAGGACAAGATGCTCCTTCCTTCCATATCGCGACGGTGCGGGACACGCGGTGTGCAGCTGGACCCACTCCACCCAATACTCTCTCTCTCTCTCTCTCTCTTCAATGTTAAATGTCGTTGGGACCACCATTTTTCGTTTTATTTAAGGTTTTCTTTTTTTTCCCGACATAATAATTAAATATTGCATACTAGCTGATATTTAACCTAAAAGAAAAAAAAGGAAATAAGGTAGTTATCTTGATAGACTTGCTTTCCTATAACCGAATAGGCATAATCCGTTGGTCATATTGATTCGGATGCATCATTACCTGTTAGAAGAGCTCGTCTTCATATCTTTTCACCACTACTACTATATTGATAGATAAGGGACAATGACGAGGCTGGGTCGTACTTTTAACTTTTAATAATTTGGTGCCTTAATTTTAAAATTAATAAATTAGCTTTTATATTTTAAACATGTACGATTAGGTGTCTTTTTTAAATATTATTCGATAAATATTTATTTAGATGATAAAATAATAATAAATTATGATAAAAAATTTACTAAAACTAAAGATTGATACTAAAACTGTCAAAAATTAAAAACAAAATTGTCATTATCTGTCATCAAATATAAATGTGTTAAACATCTTTTAATAGACACTAAATTGCAAATACTTTGAAACCATAACCACTAATTTGCTAAATTTCTAAAAATGAGATACAATTTGTCAAAAATGAATGTAATTATTCTAATAAATAATATATTGATTTCTATAAATGACCTTTTAGAGGCATATCTTAATTCATTACATAGGAAAATTTTACGATGCAATTCTCTTTTTCAGAATTTATACATGAGTTATTTAATAGCTCAGAATAATATTCAACCCTAAGTATACTATTGAAATATTGAATATAATAATTTTATAATTATTTCAATAGTTAAATGATTAATTAGACCATCTTTTAAGAGACTATAAAAGTTTCCTTTATCATAATTATTTAATAGCTTAGAATAGTATCCAACCATTATCATACTCTTAAAATATTTATATAATATCTTCTATTTAATATAATAATTTTTATAATTATTTCAATAATTGGATGATTAGTTAGACCATCTGTTAAGAGACTAAAAGAGTTTCCTTCACCATAATTATTTAATAGCTCAGAATAATATGTAACCCTTATTATACTTTTAAAATATTTAATTGCAATACCCCTTAAATATAGATGGTGGAACTCTAATCATAGAGGCACCTTTTGGGTGTAATGAATTATAGTTTATTAGAACTCCAAAGTTAAGCGTACTCTAGGCAGAACAATCCCAGGATGAGTGTCTTCCCGGGAAGCGCTGGCACCTAAAGAATAAAACCATGCAGCGCGTAGCCAAAGTGGAAATACCTCGATGGGTAGAGTTTCGAGTCATTACACAGTACCTCTGGTATCTTGGTTGTGCCTGATGGTACACTGGAAGAGCAAATGTATATGGCATCACGATTCCTGCCCAAGATGGCCAGAGGGCCTAGGGGCGCCCCCTCCGCTATGGTGGAGCCTAAGATGGTAGGTCGTGACAAATGGTACTAAAGTAGTGGTTATGGACTTGTGTAATGAAATTGACAAGGATGTCAGTTCTATAAGTGAGGGAGTATGTAGTACCCTCAAATATAGATGGTGGAACTCTAAAGTTAAGCGTGCACTAGGCAGAGCAATCCCAAGATGGTGATCTTCTAGGAACGCTGGTACAAAAAAGACAAAACTGTGCGACGTATGGTCAAAGCGGACAATACCTCGGTAGGTAGAGTTTCGAGTCATTACACAGTGCCTCTGGTGTCCTGGTCGTGTCTAATGGTGTACTGGGATGGCCAGTATACCTGACATCACGATTCCTACCTAGGGTGACCAGAGGGCCTAGGGGTGGGACTTCACTATGGTGGAACCTGGAATGGTAGGTCGTGACAAATATGTAATACCCTTCAAATATAGATTGTGGAACTCTAATAATAGAGGCACATTTTCAATGTAATGGCTTGGAGTTTGTTAGAACTTCAAAGTTAAGTATGCTCTCAGGCAGAGTAATTCTATGATAGGTGACCCCCTGAGAAGGGCTGATACCAAAAGGACAAAACCGTGTGGTGTATGGTCAAGGCAAACAATACCTCAATAGGTAGAGTTCCGAGTCATTACACAGTACCTTTGGTGTCCTGGTTGTGCCTGAGGGTGCACTGGGAGGACTAGTGTACCTGGCATCACGATCCTTGCCCAATGTGGCCAGAGGGCCTAGGAGCATCCCCTCTGCTGTGGTGGAGCCTGGAGTGGCAGGTCGTGACATTATATAATAACTTCTATTTAATATAATAATTATTATAATTATTTCATTAATTGAATGATTAGCTTGACCATGTTAAGGGGCTATAAAAGCTTCTTCTTCATAATAAATGATATTTAAATTAGTTGGACTTTTTATCTAAATGAAGCTATTGGAATAATTAGTAATGTTCGTTTTTTTATTTATTTTTTCTATACAGGCAAATCCAAATCCCATGGTTAGATAAATTATGTTACCATATGCATATTGCTATACGTAACAATGTTTCTTATTGATATGAGAAACTTCTAGAGGAATACCAATCTAAACTATACATCATCATTGGTTCTCAACTAAAAACCGACCCGACTTGTCACTGGCAGTTTGTAAATCGGAAACCAGCTTGGGGAAGACAGGTCTAAACTGGCTAAATACCAATAAGTTCTGTAAGGTTTTGGCAATTCTACTCCCCTGAATCGCCTGACCTAGTGGTTTAGGAATTGCCAGTTCAAAAACCGGCTAGGGAACCGATAGTTCCACACCGTAAAAAAAAAAAAAAAAGGAAAAAGAGATGAAAAGAAAATTAAAGGATAATTATAATTAAAAAACAAATATTTAAATTATTTTCATGTGAATAGTAAAAATTATTTTCCATTCGTAACTTTTAACATATTGTTATTAACAATACAAGTAATACATATACAGAGGAATGAATAGAAAATAAAGTCGTAATAAGATTTTTCTTTAATGGCCTGATCATTTAGCTAAATGAATAAGGTTATAATGGAATTCCTATTATAGATGAATAAAATAGAGCTGTGATAGGATTTTTCTTTATTAATTTTTTATTTAAATGGTGGTATTTAAAGGAAAAACAGTTCCAATATTGAATTGATATTCGTGGATTTGAATAAATAATAACTATGTTTTGTGTGACAAAGATTCATTCTAGATTCACTGTTTGGTGAACTAAATGTCGTAATAGCTATTCGTAAGGAATAAAGCTGTAATGAAATTGCAATTATAACGAAGTGAATGAGAAATAAAAAACAAGTGATTGTATGTAAATAAATGCACAACTGTAAAACTCCTTTTAACTAATGGGTTATAAAGAATTAAATCTTGTGATATTTCAAGTTAAAAGTTAGTTTTTGCATTTTTCTTTCTTACTTAAATTAAGTAAAATTATTTAATTATTTTTGTTTTTAACTTTTTTAATTTCATGGTTCGCAATTCTACCAATTTTGAAATTAGAAACTAGCAATTCGGGTTTAGTTTTTACTCGAACCAACTCATAACGATGTCTAATGGAAACTATACCACCTTAGTCCTTATGAATATTTAATAATGGTAAATAATTAAGTAAAATAAATGGCTTATAAGATTATTGGAAAAAATAAGTTTTTTTATGCATGATAATTATTGATTGTCAGACAATGGATATACGTCTTCATAACATTACTCCAAATGAATTTTATATACTTATTATAATATTTATATTTTTTTCTCTTAATAATATCTATATATCATATACTTAATCATGAAATAATTACACAGAAGAAATCAACGTCCAAAGGATAAGTTTAATGTTTTAATTAACGCATATATAATAATTTACTCCTATATGAATTTACTCCAAAAATATTAATGTTGGTCCTAAATAATAATCAAAAGGGGGGTTGGATTGATTATTAATAAAAATTTTCACCTTTAAAAATGATCCCCTTCAATTTTAAAAATGAGAACTAGGTATGCAATTAAACAAATATCAACATAAATTGTGAAAATTGAAAAGATAGAGTATAGAAAATCAGGCAGCGATTTATAGTGGTTCCGCCTTGTGCATCAGTACACTCTTCCAACTCCAAGCCGGGGACCTCGTTATCCTATGGGTTTTATTCCATTATATCCAATAAGAACAAATTACAAGCTTGTACAATTCTCTCTGCTCAATTCTCACAGCTATCCTCTAGCTACAACCGATCTATAGAGTCTAAACTTGTAATTAAACTATCAACTAAGAAGGCAACAATACGTTCCTTCAATTGCAAAAAGAAAAGAAATTTTCGAGATCAAAAAGCAAAAAGAAAGATTGCAAAGAGATCAGCTCGCTTGTTGAACCGTAAGAAGAAATTATGAATATTCTAGGTAAAATGAAACTTCTGGGTTTTGTTCTATATATACTGGGTAAACAAAAAAAGAGCTTCTTTTTTTGCGCGTGAATAGTATCTACTTCTTCTTCTTTTTACTTCGATCTTCTTCTTTTTTCTCTCTGTCTTCTGTATAATATATTCCTTTTTCTCCTTAATGTTCCAAAAGCTATTTGGAAGATGGATAAGCTTTCCCAAAAATCTCGGTTAAAAATCTTTTGTTCCTTATCTCTTTTTTGAATTTGAATTCTTCCGTTTCTTCAATTGGGTAGAAGATAAGATGAGATATGTTTCTTCCACATATTGTGGTGACATTTATCTTGATTTGAAATTTGAAAATCGAAACTGATTCATCATAATCTTATCTTCTTCTTTTTTATCTAAACCAAAAGTAGATAACGTTCTTTTTTGAACTCACACATGAATCCCATCAAAATAGGTAAGTGATGGACTTATCTTTGTCTTGAAACATTGTAGATACTGATATTTCACTTGTCTTGAAAGAGAAAAACGTGCAGCAGTTGTTCAAAGAAGTTATGGTACCGTTCATGAAGATTTTTCTTCCGTTTGTAGAGAGAGAAACTTGAGATAATCTTCAAACACCCTTGAATATTAACCAACTTAGGTGGAACAAATGAGTATATTATCCAAATAAACTCATTTACTCAGAGCTAGGTCTTCAAGATTCATTTTCATACCGAACTAGAATAATTTGCATCAAGTTGAAGAAGATGAACAGTGAAATCACGTGATATAGAGCTGCTGTCAAAAGTGCAGTGAAAGGTTCTGTGAAAGGCTCTGGATTTCTGGAAAAACTCTTTATCCTTAAAGCAACCTTCTGGAAAACATTATGGATTCCGAATACTCTTCATCAATTTTCTTCTTTCTCCTTAACTTGATACTACACACTTAATAAACTCATTAGTAATAATTTTTTTTACTCTTTTGTTATCATCAAAACTTATTTTAAGAGAATCTAACAATTCATCCTTTCCAATGTAATTTAATTTACTAATATATCATTGTTGCAAAATAAACAAAACCTAGAACCCTCAACTCCTTGTAATAGATAGCGTTAGAGACAATTTATGAGGGAAAAAAGTCGACTATAATATATTATCATGCATAGTTAAATGGCTAAGTGTTTGTATATGATACTCTAAATTTAGGGGCATTTTACAACTTGACACGTGTCCTAGGACACACAAATGCTTGGAATCCTGCTATAAACTACAATTGAACAATTATAACTCCGTTTCACTCTCTCAAAGATGCTTCACAACTAATGATACTACACATGATACTCTTCTTAATCAAAGAAACTACACCAACTTTACATGCATACATAACACATATCAGGTGACTCATATAGTTCACTAGGTTTGCTAACAACTAATGTTGAGGTCTTCATCCTTAATTGAAAATTAGTACACATGTGATAATACGCATTTCATTTAATGGGAATCTCTATCTTTAGTACTATGTAAGGCTTCACAAATCAGCAAGGTAATCTTCGAAACTATCGCTTGCCCATAGTCTATAACGATACTCTAACTGTATAAGTCAAGATCTACCAAGGTAATACCTATACTTGAAAAAGAAAAAAATGAGCTAGAGCCCAATACAATATACCACAAACACGTACACATAATTAAGTAAGCAGACATTCGTATACAAACCTAATACTAATGCAACAAACAATATTTTGTTATCTTTTAGCCGTGTAATCAATATAAGGATAACTCGGTATCCCATCACACGTAAATATAGTAATATATATATGATGTTGGGTATTCTCCAACATCTAAGAGTCAAAAGTTAGATATTGGGTAATCCCCAATATTCCAAAAATCAAAACACACAGATCATTTCCATGCGCAACTTTACTTTTGGACAATGCCACGCATGGATCATTAGGTTGCCATGATAATAGCGTGAATACTCTTTACCTATTACCAGTAGTCATGCACAAGCATCACACACATTATTAAGCCATATAGTTAATTGATCCATTTACGTTTTTGCCCTAAACAAGCACAAGCAACAAGTAAGGTGTACATGTACCTAGAAATCATTCCGTTCCAACACCAGTATCTACTACGTGATTACACACACATAACTCATTTTGAGTCTTCTATACATCTAAGTCAGCCCTTTCCACATTCCTATTATACTCATCCTTACCCCGCTATCATTTAAGTTCTTCAAGTATTATTTAATCCTTAAAAGGAAGAGTTAAGTAATCCTTAGCTACTCTGACTCAAGAAAAAAAAAAGATTTTTAGAGTGTTATAATATACAAAAACTAGTGCAAAAGTGGGATAGGGTTAGGTATCACTTAGACGAATAAAATAAGTCATAAAAAAATTCACAGGGAGGTACACGAGTAAAACATGGGAGCAAACACAACCTTGTTCTCTCATTGTATTCTTTTCCAAGCAAAGTTCCAAAAATTCACATAGATGAACACAAGTAAGAACACGAGACCATATATTTGTCGTGTCCTTTGCCAATCTCCTTGCGTTTCAATCATAGAGAAAAAGAAGATTGGATAGCTATAGTCGTGTATTAGCCGTGTTTTCTTGGAAAAAATGACTCTCAGACTTGGAGAGGTAGACGACCGACACATATGACTTAATACATGGGGTCATGTTTCAGTCGTGTATTTCTAGAAAACATTCTATTTGTCCATTCTCTAAAATTTCCAACGCCGACCCGATATACACGCCTTCAAAGACCCATTCTCAACCATGAATCCTTTTAACACTTATAATACCCTTCCAAATACATCCAAAGATGCATGAAGAATTTTCAAACACATGAAAATGACACTATCTTTCAATCCCCTTATATGTTCGACACAAAATCCAATGTCTAATCCGTAATAGCTCTTTCTTCTTGCGATCCTTCTAGAATTTCACTTGCATTCTCCTCTTTTCACAAAGGAATTCGCTTTCATCAATATATAACTATGGTTTCATCATCTCTTCCATGTAACTCATTGAAAGCGACGTGAAAATCATGATCTTTATTACTCACCAAAGATTAAGCTTGTCCCAACTCATTGAGAGAAATACTGTGAGGATTCTATACACATGAAGAAAGATTTGAAATAATAGAGCAGTTACTGCCTTTGTCCCCTCTTTTAAATGTTACCTGCAAAATATATGTTGGTTAGACTAAAGTGTCATTCTTCAAAATATTAATATTACTAAAATGTCCTTCTTTATTTTACATTCAATTAGGTATTCCATTGTACTTGTATACATTTTTGCTTTTCATTTATCACTTGAAGTCAAAAGCACAAAAAGAAAATGTAAAATTCTTTGTTACAACTATTTTATGAGTAATGTATATTCATTATTGAACTGTTTCAACTTCTCCATTTAGGCACATGGTTTGCAAGTGTGTATAAAACATTATTTGACTCATGAATAAAGTTAAATACCAAGTAATTCATATCTTTATAGCAAAAAGAAAAGAAAAAGTAATTGATATGTTTAGGTTTATCTTGGCTAAACAGTAAAATGACGATTTGTAGTTTTCCTTTTCTTTTATAGTTTTTTTTTAAGGTGTGGAAATTAAATGATATAGATGGTTTGTTGATTATAAATTCTTTACTAAGATCAATACTACTCACAATATAAGGAATAAGATATAAAGATTAAAAATAATATGAATATGAGCTAATATTATCAATATTTGTCACGATCTAAGTAATTAGGTTGTTGAGCATAATTAGATTCAGAAAGGTAAATTTCTTAATCAATGTTAACAATTTAAGTGATTAGAATCTAATCTACTACTGCATATAAACCCATTCAAATGATTAAAGGAAATAATGGGCAAACTGGTTATTAAATAAAGTTAAAAACATAAGTGCCTTTGTGAGGCTTAAGTAAACCACTCCAATGCTCAAATAATGTCATTGAGATAAAGAATTAGATAGTTCCACAATCATTGTGGTTTTGCGCCATCCTTTCATATAACAACTTCTTGCCATCTAATGGTAACTTTAAATGTGTTTTTGCATGATCAGCCATTTAGACGGCAAGTCAAAATGTGTCTATTGCTTTTAATTTGCTTACCATTAAGATCGCATGATCTTGCCCTTTTTTGGTGGTAGGGCAAATTCATCCAATTCTCACCTCTCTTTCCTATAAAGATGGTGGTTAGGTATTGCTTATTTTAAGTCCTAAAAATCACTTATTGTTACTCAAGCTTTAAACTTTAAGACTCGGACTGTTATTCACATCATCACTGCTCGGTTTGGTGAATATTTGACCTTGAATATACTTTTTTTATTAACTTGTGACTAGATAGATGCATCAAATAAACTCTTCTTACCATGCCTTTGCTTATCTAGAGCCACTAGATCTCTCTTAATATCTCCTTAGCTCATTAATAAAAGTATAACGAGCATATCATCCTCCAGATTTTTAAATATCAGTAACTTTATAAGCAATTTTTTTGTCATATCAATATAGAACATGACTAGCACCTATTGAAACCATATTGCAAAGTATCTTGTTTACATATCTACCAATAAGTGAACAACAATTTTCCATATGGATCAATCATTTCTTTCAAAATCAATGTAGATATATGAACTAGGATATGACTTTATCAACAATCTTAGAGTATAGGCAAATGAGAGTAGATCAACTACCAAATAGTAGACCTTTCGTTACACCTAATACTCAGTATGAAACAAATTTTTCCTTTGTTCTCTATCAACATAGGTTGCTTAACATAAATAACATGCATCTCCATCATGGCCATCTCTTTCTACTCCCACCTCCCCTAGTTATTTCTCCATCTTCCTTAACATAAGCCTAATGATTTCTTAATGCCCTCATCCACCCCTCCATCTTCTTCTAACTTACTATTTCAAGTCATGACATTCTATCACATAACTATTATTATGCTAAGAAGTACTGTGTTTATGCGTTTACTTA